>CM038682.1:724089474-724347539 GCA_021605205.1 Aegilops longissima
AGTTACTAGGAACATCTAGTATCAAGAAGAAGCGTCAACTAGTGTCTTCGTGGGATGAATACTGCAAGCAGAGACGTAAGATTTGTACTAATAAGGGAAGAGGAGTACCTTTTTCGTTGGTGTGGTCACCTCCACATGTCGCGCGATCTTCTTCTTTTTACCGGGAAACCGATGTTCGAGGGTGCAGGCTTGGACGAACCCATGGCCAAATTGTTGATCAGGTTGCCGTGGCCGTATGTCGGCGGAGGGGAAGCAGATCCGGAGGCGAAGGACGGCGAGCAGGAACAGCTCCAAGCGGTGGAGGGTGGTGATGTTGGAGCGGCAGCGGTGAGGCGCAGGACGGCGTGGTTGAACTGCTCGGCACGGACGGCTCGGCCTCGGCTTCAACTACTAGCCGTGGAGGGCGCTATGTTGAGGTTATGTGGACGATTTACGCCGGGTATCGGCTCCGCGTGATGGAGGAGGGTGGCGTTGATGGGTGGGATGGGTGGCGGACGGAGGACGCCGGGTTTCATGGCTGGTGGAGAGGTAGTTTTGGCACCCACGGAGTACGTAATGGGGAATCGGACGGTGGGGGAACCATGTTTCGTCCGGGGGCGCTTGTTTTTGGCTTTTTGAACAGAAGATGGGACGCTTGTTTGAAATTTGGGGAAAGTACAAACTTTGCCCCCTCTTAAATTTCGGACTCATCATGGGTCGGGGTAGGATGGTAATCCTGTGTCCCAAATAGTGGGAGGAGCGATTTCGCCGCACGCATGTGTGCTTAGGCGGCCATTGTGTATGAATGTTTTTCGGAGGCGGTTGTGTATGCCTAGATGAAGCTACAAACCTACCCCGGTTTAGACCTTTGGACGCCGGGCCGGTAGGTTTCACAGGTCGGAGTTATTAGAAAAGTAATTTCCTTGTACTACCAAACATTGGTCTCTCGCGGTTTCAAGTAGTAGAGGCTCTTTGGCGCTTGCTCAAATTTTGAAACACAAGCATTCACGCTTAGAGTACTCTTGAACTATGAGGATTGACCTAAATAGACAACGTTATATTTGACCTTGTATGTTTGAAAACCTCATTAAATTATCCGCTTCTTTTGAAATTTTGACACTTGAAAATCCTATAACTACGATTATTTTGGAATGGAGGAGCTAATTTGAATCTATTTTGTACACGACTACATATGCTATTATGTACAAAATCAGAGCAAAGATTGGTACCCCATAGTTTAGGTATGGTTTACAAATGCCATGATATCAAATTCAAATAATTGAATGGACTTCATGTTGAATTCAATTTTTAAACCACCTTAGGTTGAATTCAAATGTATGCTAGTTCATAGGTAGCTATTTATAAATGTCCATTGTGTAACTTTCAGATGTATAATGTGCTTTACACACACAACATGAACTATACTCACGCTTATATTCGAAAGCGATGCATTGTCCGGAGTTCAAAATACTAACTATGTGGATCAATTGTGTCGAATAATAACATAGACATGCTCAAATTCGATAGAATCTAGATGTCTGATGGATCAATGACCGCCTTACGCGTAATTGCAAATATCATGATCCCATCCTAATATTTGGATACAATTTATATCTTTAATCAATGTGTAGAGTAATCTTTTACGTTTAGTTTCACTCTCGATCGGTGGTCTCTCCCGAGGTGTCTTTCTCGCACACATGCTCTAGATATAACCCTCCCTCCCTCTCGTAACCATTTACAACTGTTTTCACTAACCTTTATCACAAGCACTCTTCCTCTCAAACATACACACGCACAATCCTCATCGACCTTTCTATATACATGGACCTGCCTACGTGTCTCATGTACGCACATTATCTTTATGCCTGCCTCTCACGCATTATCTCACACCTCTTCCTAATCGATTTAGTATGATTCTAGCAGAGCATTTTGTAGGATGCCCTTAAAGTTAGGTTGGATGAATAGTAATATCGAGATAAAGGGGTTACCTTAGTCCAAGAACCTAGGGTTACAAATCCTATCCGGCTTTGTCAAGGACACAGAGTCCTTCACAATTCTGCTATCTTTGTCTTGTACGACTAGTCATCCATGGGTCTTCCTAAATGTGTCATGGGCCACCAATGTGGCGCAGGACGAACCGAACGAAGGGCCTCACCTCGACCCACTGACCTCACGCGTGACACACCCTCTGCCCCCACTCTCATTATCTTCTCACACCCACACATACCAACACAAACACCACACACAAAATTTCTCCTGGTGCCTCTATTCCTCCCCCTTGCATATACACACTCAAGGAATGGAATCTCTTGTCGTGACGCCATATTCTCTCTCTCTCTAGACCACTCTCATTTCTCGTGCTATCTCTCCCACGCCCCCCCTGTCGGCCCCTCTATCCATGCCTCTCTCGAATACGTAATGCACACACATACCTCTCTAGGCCCCGCCAAATGCATCAACTACACATTCACACATGTTACATCACGCACTCCCATTGATCTAAAAAGCCTCTCTTCACGCTTATTTCGATACAACATTCCTTTTGAATAAAGTGTGGCCAAAAATTATTTTAGAGGTTCTACATATATACAACATTACAAAGTTATATGGAGGAGTACTAACGCTAATTTGTATTGCATGGTGCCCACAATGATATTTATTCAAGACCGTGAATTTGTATATTTTATACTATATACAAAGTTAGTCATAATAAAGAGAAACGAAGAGCATCTCTCTCTCCATCGTGATACCCCCCTCAGACGCCTTTCACGTATGCACACAAAACTATCTCCGTGTCCTCTAAAAGTAAGCCCCAGAAAAATCACGCTGTTTCATCTTTCTCGCGATATATGCAATGACGATCATTGTATTTGAAGCGAAAGCACGATACATACATTGGACTTCATAATCCACTCATTACGGTCACCGTTTACGCTTAGTGGTTATTATACAGTCACGGGCTCACCGCACAACTTTGTATTTGCTCATGACATGACTAGTTGATCAGCTTAAACGCCCACGTGGCACCTCTAGTGTTGCATCGCATTATCTCACTAACATCGTGCCCAATTGCCGACTTGTATCTACTCTACATCTACACTATTATAAAATACATAAAATACACTCTTATAAAAACAGAGTTGGTGATGATGGTGTGCCTGCCATCCTGAATATAGGTCATCCGATTTATATCCGACGGATAGGAAAGAAACTATGGCAATTTTGCAAAAGGCACCCACACACCTCTCCACATTTGCAAATAAGGCCTTCCTCGCTCATCCTTTTCTCTCACAAGATAAACAAGTCATACAAATGCATCTTGATGTTACGCGGTAACGCACGGGCATCTTGCTTGTAAGAATGAAAACAAACAAGAAAAAAATATTTTGACGGTGGTTCAAGTCATGACCAAGGGCACAGCGGACAAGGTGGCCTTGTATTGGTATGTTGAGCCGTCTGTTTAACACACGTGAGCTGGTGTGGTGATTATACACACGCACGCATGCACACGAACTCCATCCACGCAACACTCACACAAACACATGCACCCACGCACGCACGCAACACTCACACGTACACACGCAGCCACGCACGCATGCAACACTCACACGCACGCACGCACGCATGCATGCACACACCAGTACACCACACGACCAACACACACTCTCATGCTCAAGTGCTCAACCTACATGTGCATGCGCACACATCAGGCCCTCGATGCATACATACACAACCAGGTGATTCCCGCGCACGGGTTGGAGCCTTGTCACGCCTGCGTAAATTTGTGTTTATCTGACCTTTTCCCTATGCGAACTGACAGGTGGGATCCACAAGGAACGTGGTCAATTTAACTAGTCAACATGGCGCCACGTAGACTATTTGGCCGGTCAACAGAGTGCAATCCGATGCTGAACTGTGAGCAAGTGACCGGATAAGCACCGCAAAACGTATATAGTGACCGTAATCAGCTTATTCTGTAGTTCGTGACCAGATACGCTTTTCTTTGTAGGCCCTCCAAAACTACATCTCTACACGCTCGCATGTTACATCTAACAACTATGCAATACAACACTACTACTACACTCTAACACAATAAATCATATGTGTTTTTAGTTTTACTAGATATCATATTGTTACTTATAATTATTCAGTTTGCATACATTAAAATTGCCTTTGAAATGTATGGCCAAGATTATTATCACAAGGGAAAAATCCCGCCTTTCCTGTTTAATCGGGTTTTTATCAATGGATCGTATGAAACAGCAAAACTATAGTACTATACAAGACAAGTGACAGTTCATCGGGCCGTCAGGTCGTACTCCTCCGTCGAAGAGTGGAGCACTCGCTTTCATAAATCTTCTAGTCCCGTCACGACATGTGGGACATCAAGCTACCGGGTCCACGTGCCATACCGAATACAAAGCAGAGCAGCCGGGTGAAGCACCCTACCATGGCGCCGGCGTAGTAATGAGCAATGAGGCGCCAAATCACAAAGCTGCACCTTTCCCGCAGTTAAGTTGGAGGGACGAAGTAATAATGCTAAAAAAAGAAGTTGGAGGGACGAAGCAACCATCATTTCACTCATTGCTGAATCTGCTTCTCCCTCATATTCTTCAACTTAACCACGTGTTGCTTCTGCCGTTGTTCTGCCTCATGTGGGACGCGGATCAGCTTGGTAAAGCACTTACACGTGGGACCGCATGTTAGCAAACCGCCAGGACAACGTCCTCCAAAAATAAGAAACCTCCCCCGCCATCCGCACGGCAAAATCACCTCCTTTTTACTAATCTTTGATTCTATAATTTTTTAGATTAATATAATTGAGATTTGTATAGATAGCACACAGGAGCAAAACCAAGGGGTATGGTTAAGGGCATCCACAATGTCTAGCCAAATGTGAAAATAGCTTTTGGCATCGTGGGAACCACTGTGGACGGTGTTGCCAAAGCCCAAAAGATGGAACCGAAGCTCCTGATTGATTGATTGATTGAAGGAATATAAAAATGCAACGCTCTCCTCTTTCTCCCATGCTTGGATGCATGTAGTACAAGATAAAGCACAAAGTCTACTCCCTGTCCTTCTATCACAAATCACAAAGCAGTGAGGCGTCAAATCACAAAGCACTAACGGCAACTATCATTTCACTCTTCGCTGACTCCGCTTCTCCATCGCCTTCTTCGAGAAGCCATTCACCGCACTAGTACTCCTAGTAGTAGTACTAGTAAAGGACTTCATCGGATGCAAATAAGGCGGTTGTCTCGCTTAAAGCGGCACTTGCGTAACGACTTACCGTGGTCTCCTCAATGGCATTCTCCGTTTAACGCACTTCGCCAAACCACAAAAAAAGTCGACGCCACCGCAATGGGCAAGGAATTCAAATATAGTTACTACCTCCATTTTTTGTACACAAGGCCAGATATCAAATTACAATTTGCAAAGGGCCACTAACACTAATCGAGGCAAAATTGATGGGGTTAGCAACCAAGGACATTAATATCCCCTGCATGCATGCGGAAGTGAGAAGGTTCGTTTGCATGCGCTGCATTAATCAAGCGATGACGAGTGAGATGGTTAATTCTTTGGTATTTCGAGAAAAAAATACGCTACATTAATTGACACGTGAAACGAGGATTTGTATCGATTAAATCCCGCGAAGGAAAACCCCGCCTTTCTTTTTTAACACTAGTACTCCTAGTACGTACGTACTTATCCTGTTTTGGTCTAGGCCTTGCATTGCCAACTTCGCCACACATTTTTGCCAAGCTTGCCTAAAGGTTTCAAATGAGAAGGAGGTACACTTAAGACGGTTGTCGCGGGTCACACCGCACCTCACACGGTCGCCCCGCACGCCGCAAACCCAACCAAGGGACGACCTCACCGACATGTGTTGTCGCATGTGAACAAACCAAACTCAGCCATCCTATCGCTGACACATAATTTTCGTTCATAGAGTATGTTTATCCAACCGCATGTTGGGGAGTATCCGTACGGCCTGTGCGGTGGTTTGTTGGGGAAGAAGAAGAGGTGAGGAAGAAGGAAAGAAGGGTTAGGAGACGTAGGATATTCATCCAACCGCCTGAAATGGTAGATCGACCCAAGTCAAAGCGATTTGCATAACAAATAGTATGTTTTACACAGCAAAAGATCCATAAAACAACAACATAAAGAAAAACTATCATCGTCATGGAAAGAGACAGCCTCGCCGTTTTGGCTGCCGGCGCGAACCAGCCGCCGCTGCCGACGTGTGTCTCCGCGACCGTGGTTGTCCTCGGCCTCCAGCTACTCGCTCAAGCAGAGCGCGGCGGGCGCTCTGCACGGACGAGAGCACAGCCCGTTCAAGTCGAGGATGTCCGGTTCCGCCTGCAGAGGGCCTCGATGGCAGCGGCATCCGCGCGCTTCCACGCCTAGTCGAGCCTCCGCCGCCGGTTCTAGTCTGAACATCCGGTTCCGCCTGCAGAGGGCGCTGGCGAGAGCGGCATCCGCGCGCTCGCGCCGAGTCGAGCCTCGCCGCCCGGTTCATGTCCAGACGCCCGGTTTCGCCGCAGGAGGGCCTCGATGGCACGGCATCCGCGCTCCGCCTCAAGTTGAGCCTCCGCCGCCGGTTCACATCCACGACATCCGGTTCCGCCAGGAGAGCCTCGATGGCAGCGGCATGCGCGCGCTCCGCATCGAGTTGAGCCTCTGCCTCCCGGTCCTCCTTTAGTATCGCCAGGTTGAACCGCTGGTCTGCCTGCACCATGGGGGACTCGGACGCCGGCACGAAGTCGACATCCATCATCTCATACCCATCGGGGGCCTTCTGCGCCGCGACCTCCGCAAGGAACATTGATCGCTTCCACCTCCTCGTAGCTTGGCTCCAGAGAACTCGGGATTGGCCCGCCGCAAAGCGAGCTTGGGAACGGAGGTCTCAGGCGCCACCGCCGCCGTGATTTCTGCGCAGCGCCCGCGCCAACATCTTGTAGTAAGTGATCTTGCGGTGCACCATGGCTTTCCGCCAACTAGGGACGCTGATGTGGGCTAGGGATCAAAGGTGGGGGAATGGGCTGAGATTTGGTTTGGTTTTAGGGCGTGGCTGGCGAGGCCGAGCAGCGAAGGTTCTCGTGTGAATAGTAGTTCGGTGACGACCGGTCAATCGGTTTTGATCAGACATCGCTCTTGTCACGTTTCGCGTTGCAGCCCGCACTCTGGACCTCCACATCGCCACCGAATGGAACGCGCTTCGCCTTTGCATTTTCGCCGCCAGGGACCGCAGTTGAGAGCAAACCGACGCCCCTGTAGGTGGGGCCCCTGCCCCCTTCTCCAATACTAATTATCCATGTTGCACTTACGTAAAACACGTAACATTATTTACGTAGCATTGCCCCCCGCCTGCGCCATTTATTATACCACCACCTCCCTCCGCTTTATGCGGAGTAAATAAAAAAGAGGGAGTATACTACGGATGAGGATCCTCGACGTGGTCGAACCCATTGAGTAACCGACATGCGGGCCTAGCAAGCATGGGGTCCGCCAAGAAGTGACCGAAAGGGAGGGTAAGGCAGGGATACCTACGCCGAGGATCCACTTCCACTATACTACTTTGACCAAATGTTAGAGTAATAATATATGACATGCAACTTACACAAATGTTAGAGTAATAATATATGACATGCAACTTACACAAAGCATACATGGTGCATTTTTCGAGGCTAACTTTGACCAAATGTTAGAGTAATAATATATGACATGCAACTTACACAAAGCATATGGTCAATTTCAGATGTGAAAGGAGTTTCCAATGATATAATTTTCACATTATACATCTCATGTACTCCTCCGCCTAGGTGTGTAAGTCATCTTACTTAAAACCAAATAATCCCAAAACACGAGGCGCTGTGCATTAACTTCTACCTCGCTTCTTGTTTCTTGACATATGAACCAATAAGAGATGAGGGTGTGCATGCTTTTAATGACCTGAGACTATCAAACATGACATGAAGTGGTTAGTTCATTGCATGCAATACTATTAATTAGCAAATAAACATTAATGTCTCTCGTTTTCCCCTCCTCCTTGGTCACGGTGCACAGCCTAAGATGACTTACTCACCTATGTGAAAGGAGTACTATTAATCTTGTCAATAGTCAAATTGGAAACCATCTCGAGTACAAGTCTAGGAGTACATACGAATCTAACAATATTGGTTGGGCGTTGTTGAATGGTGATACCTTTTTCATCATAGTAGAGATACTTTGACTACACATAAAACTTATACTCCTATCATAGTATGTAAAGTAGAAAGGATAGGAGGGAGTATATTGTACGCTCAAAAACGAAACGAACATTGAATACCCTTTATATATGATTTATGGATGCTATGATCACCGGTTCAAAATTTTGAATCCGCTTTAGGTATCACGTGTCCCCACTCGCTCCCTCTGATTTCATCTCGGGTCCGAGATCTATTGAAAGAGGACTAGGTGGGTACATGCGAATGATACTCGCGGAATGTTCAAATGAGGCATGCGGTAGGATGGACTCGATCGAGGGCTTACATGATCGATGGAGAAGAGGGTTGGAGAGGAATGAGAAATAAGCAAACGCCACATGATTACACTTGAATGGCTCAAATAAACAATAAGTTGTCTCGCTTGGCCTACATAGTGAAAGGCCTAATGCGCAACGCGGAGCACTGACGCTCGAATATGGCCGGGAAAACAGGGAAACCGACATAGCGCAGACTAGTCCAATGGAGGAGCTGGCCCACGACCTCCTCGCCACCGACAACCGCTCATGTGGGTCGTTAGCCAACAACAGGGCGCAGCTCCAAAGACCGCCTCGACACGGCGATCAAGGGTGAGCGACACGCCATATCGCCGATAGACATGGTCGATTTCAGTGTGCCGAGGGTGGCGTTAGTGCTGTGGCACGCACCAACGGTATGTTTGGTTTGTGCCCAAGGTTGCCCCATCAAAGCATTGGGTAGCCAAAATTTTGGTTGAGGTATTGGTTGCCCATGATTTGGCCGACATTGGCAAGAAAATGAACTAGAGTTGGCTAGAGTTCATTGGCATGCCAAAGAAATGGCAACCATCCAAACAAAGACCAATCTTTGGGTCATGACCAAAATTTTGGTAAGGTGCACTTTGGCCACAATCCAAACACACCCCAACACCCGCTCGTCGAGGATGCACGGGCGCCGTGGACGCATCCGCGGAGTGGTGTAGCGCGCCAACTGCATCCTCTCGACCTGAGACCATGCCGGTCGTCTTGCTTTTTCAATGACATGCGGGATCACATTTGAGAAAAGGGCATCTCCAACGCTGCCACGACCGCAGCTGACTACCCCGGCACACCAAAGCCCTCGCCCTCGCGACCGTCAGTGGTGCGTTCCCAGCCGGGCGCTTAGCTGCCCGCATTCATGTCGCCCGCTCAGATGTCGTCAGCAGAGGCTCGGTGCCCGAGGAACCAACTCCGCGACTTAATGACGCACCGGACGCTGGCTTCACCGAATGCGCTTACTTAAAGCGGCAACGCCCAGCTAACCTGCACACCATAGCGCATCGCCCTCCTACCGCACCACATCCGCCATGACCGCAAGTGCGAACGCTCTGCGGAGAGCTTGTCTTCGGGATGAAGCTCGAGGTCGCCGCCTCGCCAAGTCGCCTCTCGCGACGCAATAGCGGCGTAGTCGGACGCGGACGCGACCGCACAAGCAGTGGCTACGCTGGCGGCCGAGGACGGGAGCACCGCCAGCCACGCGGCCCTATTTGCCGCCATCCAACGTCCGGGACCGCTAAGGTCGGGACTCTCCGAGGATGAGTAGGGCATGGAGGCGGCAGGCATGGTGTGCCAACTGGCCGCCCGTATCCGTGTTCTACTCTTCCTCGCCGAGACCGCACCTTCACTTCACGGGTCTTGAACCCCGCCCGCACATGGAGTTTGGTCGCCAGAGAATAGGTTTAGGGTCGGGTTTTTTTTATTTTTCTGTCCTATAAAAGTTGAAATGTAATGAAAATCTGCCGTGTTTGCATTAATCTCGCCGTGTATATGAACTTTCACAATAATATACATATTGTAGGAGTATTAGTAAGATGCCCGTGCGCTGTACGGAAGATCAAGATCTTGTGGGAGAAAAGGATGAACGAGGGAAAGCCTTATCTCGCAAATGTGGAGAGGAGTGTGGGTAAATTGTCATAGTTTCCTTCCTATCCGTTAGATATAGATCGGACGGCCTATATTGCAGGATGACAGCACACCATCATCACCAACTCTGCTTTTATTGAACCGAGACAAATCTAAAACCCAACTAAGCCAACCTCCCAAAGATATCGCTGGAAAAGACCCAGCTAGCGCTGCTTTAGTCGGGATTACCGGATTACTAGTAGTAGTATCGATGGATCGCGCAAGCAACATTTTTTTGAGGGGCGGCACCTAGTTTGAAAGGAAAAAGGCGGTACACTCACAAAGACACTCGTCGCGGTCGCATTGCACCCCACACACGCTCGTCCTGCACACGGCTCATGCAAACGGAACGCGCTTCGCTTGCCTCTTCACCGACACGTGGGACTGCACTTGGAGAAACCGACCATGCGCCAAAATCCCCGCCCACCGCGAAAATCCTCCCCCCACACACACACACAAAAATTCCGCCAAATTGATTCAACCGCCCTTCGCCAAATATTCCCCAAACCCCTCCCCGCCCCCTCCACTTCATTCGCCCGCCAAAGACGCCTCCCCGCCAAGCAGATACGCCGGTGCCGCTGTTTGTCGAGGGGACGACGCGATCCTCTCGCCCCACAAGACACTCTCGAGACTGCCGCCCTTCAGCCGCGCCGCCACCTCCGCTACGTTTTGTGGAGCGCGACGTCGGTCAGCGCCACCATCACCGGGCGACGTTCAGGTGGAGACGCGACGCCACCAGCTTCTCCAACGGTACGCGCATTCTAGACTAAGGCCCGCTCATGTCGCTGAATGTTAGCCGATAGACGCTGTTAATCTCACCGCTTGCCAAAGTAGTTTATCGTCAATATGCTCGCTAAGAAGCTTCCTTGCCCTGTTCGCACTCAATCTGCTTAGCTGAGATGGCATGCCAAGGCCGATTAGTTGCTAAAATATACTGCCATATATTTATTGTGACGTAGATTGCCATGGTCTAGTAGCCAATCTGTTAGGTGAAATAGCTCTACACCGTTTTATACTCGATCTTTGTTGCTGCGATGGCCTTTGATAGTTTGATGGCTGTGTGCTCGGCCTCATTGACTGCTGAAACAGCCTGGCATAATTTAGCACTCAAATCTGTTTGCTGAATTAGCTTTACACATATTTCGTTACTTAGATCTGCTCGTCCAAATATCTTGCCATAGCTTTAGACATCAACCTAGGTATTTTTTTCTGGACTTCATAAAAAAGCATATATGTTTTTCCTGTAATATCTAGTAGAAGAACTAATTTGTATGTTCAACAAATGGACATGACTTGATAACTTCTTCTCAAGATTCTCCGCTGCATATGTCGAGGGGTTGAAAACTTCATGAACTTTATCGAGCTGAGTACGGTGGTCCAAAATCAGATGTGCTCGCCTGTAGCAGTTGTATGAATTCAGTTACAAGACCCCTACCAACTGTGCAAAATCATCTACACTTGTATGGGATGTAGGTCACATATACTAGGTAGCTTCATCATGGTGAAGCTGTGAACGTCAATGTTATTGACTACGTGGAAGCAGCAGATCACCATCTTGATCTGCTTGATGCTCAGGTGGAAGAGGAGGAGGAGATGGTGGTGGCGGAGCCAGTGAGTTTGACCAACATTGAAACAATGCTACGAAATGCTCGTGCATTCCGTGAACTTTCACCTGCAGAAGAAAAACGGTGGGCCCACATGTTGGAACAATGCAACGTTGTTGTCACCCCAGGAAATAAGCTGTCAGTATTCTCAGCTATGGTCACCTTTCTTTAGGTGAAGACATCTGAGCGGATGACCAACAAATCATTCGATGCAATGTTGGCTGCTTTCCGCAAATCTTTCCCAGATGCGTCTGAGCTGCCACACACCTACAGTAAAATGAAGAATTTCCTTCGTGCAGTTGGAATTGGATATGATATGATCCATGTTTGTAAGAATAATTGTGTTACATTCCGAAGGATTATGCCAACTTAAGTGAATGCACGAAATGCAAATCATCAAGATGGAAAGATGGCGATGCTGTGAAGAGGGTTCCTCATAATGTTCTGAGACATTTTCCAATTACACCAAGATTGCAGAGGTTGTTTCATGATGCTGAAACAAGAGAGGATGTACTGTGGCATTCTAGGAACCAGGAGTACAGAGACCAGAATGTAATGAGCCATCCATCTCATGGTAGTGAGTGGAAAAGCTTCAATGATAAACACAAAGAGTTTGCTGCTGACCCGAGAAACATTAGACTTGGCTTAGCTTCAGATGGATCTAACCCATTTGGCCACCAGAGCGCCACATATAGCATGTGTCCAGTGCTTGTTATCCCTTACAACATGCCTCCAAATGTCTACACCAAAGAATCAAACTACATGATGGCCTTGCTCATCCCAGGTCCAAAATGTCCTGGAAAGGATTTTGATTTGTTCATGGAGCCTCTTGTGGAGGAACTTCAACAGCTATGGAAGGGTGTTCTCACTCGAGACCTATATAGCAGCCAACCAGCTGATTTCTTTCTGTGCTGTTGTAATTTGGTGCATCCATGATTATCCGGCTTTGGGCACTATGTCGTATGAACGACACATGGTTACAATGCATGTGTTCGCTGTGACAGGAATCGCTGTCATACGCAATACTTAGCAAGATCTGTTACATTGACACCGCCGCTTCCTTGCCAAGGACAAGCCGCATACTATAAAATACCAAGACATGTGTTCAATGCAAAGCATGAAACCGGATGCGCCAAAGAGGCTCACCGCCGATGAGTTGCAAGTGGAATTAGAGAAGGTCAGTATATTACACCGTGAAACCATCCCGTAATGGTAGCGGAAAAGGAAGCATGGCACGGTAGAGAAGAGATTATTGTTACCCGCAGGTCCACTTTGTGGGACTTGGAGTATTGGAAAGATTTGGATCTGCCGCATAATCTTGATGTGATGCACATCAAGAAAAATATATGTGACAGCATTATCGGCACACTTCTTAACATTGAAGGCAACACGAAAGATACCTTAAAATCGAGGATTGATTTGACACACCTGGGTATCAAAAAGGATTTGCAGGTGCAAGATCAAGGTAAACCACGGGATATGGCACCAGCTGTGTACATCTTTGTAAGTGCATCTAGTGCCCCTTAGTGATTTTGGTGTATTGAAGACTTATAGGTTAAGTAACTGATGCGTTTGTGAGTGTACACAGGTCTATAAGTCTATGAGGAGTTTGATAATTACAAAGTGAAAGTCGACCCTAAAATGAATTTCTTCAATCAAGAATTTGATATTCTCAAGACTTTTCAAGACTTTGAAAGTGAAGAAATTGGTGTGATTCTCAAGACTTGGTAATCGCTGAGGAATATGAAGCGTGAAGACTTTTGCTTTCGTAGTTTCATTTCTCTTTCTTGAGTCATAGGAAACACCGTGATCGTTAAAGGGGGTCGAGGAAATACTAAGGAGAAATTTCCATTTGATGCTCAACTCAAAATCCTCACCTACCAATCCCTTCGAGTGAAGCCTTTGAAATCTCATACAGTTCAGTCAATTTCTTCAAAGGATGTGAGACGAAGCTCTTCCGGTCACCGAGGAATTTGTTCTCGACGAGGAGTTAGGAATTCGCCAGGCGTAATTGCCTACACAAAGGAGGAACATGATAGCCCCGAGGAATTTGATGTTCAAATTTCCGACTGCTGTCTTGTCAAGCGCCACTGTCCCCTAAAATATCTCCACCTAACGGTCATATCATTTAAGGGCATTTATGTCTTATCATGTCGGGCTGCTCGAGGCTATAAATAGTCGCCCTCACAACCACTAGTTGGTTGGCTGCCCGAGAGAACTTGACACTTGTCATTTGAGAGCAACCCATCCTCCGAGGACTTTGAGCGAAAATCATCAAGTGAGGAAAACCCAAAGTGAGGAAAATCCCAAAACCAAACCCCAACAAACCCAAAGTGATTGAGCATCATCAAGAAATTGATCCAGCGTGGATCCGACGCTTTTACCTTTGAAGACTGTGCTTCTTCCAGACGGTTAGGCGCCACGGTCTAGAGCATCCAAGAGAAATTGTGGATCGCCGAGTGACCAAGTATGTGAAGGTTTGGAAGTCGCTCAAGACTTACCACGAGTGATTGGACGAGGTCTGCGTGGCCTTAGTTCAAGGAGAATACGGTGAGGACTTGGTGTCCTGAGCTGCGTGCTCAAGGATCGGGTGTCCGGATCTGCGGTCCTCGAGTTTAAATACTCAGCCGCTCCAACCAGACGTATAACCGAGACAGCAGTTGGAACTGGTCTACCAAATCATTGTCTTCACCAACCTAATCGGTTCTATTTCCTCAACCCTTTCATTTCCTCATTATCGTGTTGAGTGTTTGTCATATCTGTGTTTGAAGACTTTGATCAAGACTTTCTCAATTTCCTCAGCTCAATTTCTTCACCTGTTTGTCTTCATCTTGTGTTATCCTCGTGATTACGCTTTTCGGTACTCTGTGATTGTCTTCATTTCATCATGATGACTATGCTTGTAATCTGTTATGCTTACTTCGAGTACTTATTCCGCTGCATGTATTTTTTCGCTAAGGAATTTCCTCACCGCAAATTCCTCGGTGAAGAATTTGTAAATTCATAAAATCGCCTATTCACCCCCTCTAGTCGATATAACGACTTTCAATCTTGGACAAGGTAAAAGAAAAGAATTCTACGAGGTCCCGTCACGTGTGAGATTCCCACATGGATTTGCTTCCAACCCCGGAAGGAGAGTCGGTCTGCAGATGGAAACAAGGTACAAGGGTTGAAAAATCATGACCGCCACGCCCTACTTCAAAGGGTTTTACCTGTTATCCTTAGAGGATTGGGCCCTCGACTTATACTGAGCAGTTGCAGAGTTGGGACAATTCTTCGTGGAACTCTGCAAGAGAAATATCAGGATAGATGCTTTGGAGCGCCTTAGAGACAAGATACCAACTATCCTATGCGACCTTGAGAAGATATATCCTCCAGCCTTCTTTGATGTGATGGTGCATTTGGCTGTTCATCTACCGATGAGGCACTACTTAGAGGTCCAAAGACAAGATGGCTGGATGTACCCTATTGAAAGGCGGCTAGGCACTTTCAAGGGCTATGTTAGGAACAGAGCTAGACCCGAGGGTTCCATTGCAGAGGCCTACATTCCTACAGAAGCGTTGACATTCTGCTCAAAATACATTGAAACAGCTGATCGGCTTAGCAAAGAGGTGGGTGAAGACAATCCCGGGCTCAATGTTTTCGATTATTCTGTTCGAGTTACAGGGAAGAGTCGACAAGAGGACAAACCTAAATATTTGGACAAAATGGTTTGGTATGTGTTGAATAAATGTCCTAAGATACTACCTTATATCAAGTAAGTGCAGTACTGCAGCTTATACATCGTAATCTACTAAACTTGCAGCACATTCTTATATATTTAGATGTTTGACGCGATCACTATGTTGTGTAGCATCTACAAAGAGGAGTTATTGCTGCAAAATCCAAGAAACATTGACAAACTGGTTATGGCAGGATTTGCGAAATGGTTCAAGAACCATGTAAGCTTTTGAAGTGCATTGCCAGGTTTTTTTAATATATTGAGTACATAAGATGATCAGCTTGTCTATTTTCTAACCATAGGTTAAGAAGATGCGGAGGATGGGCAGGCAGTTGATGATGCCCTTTACTCACTAGCAATGGGTCCCGATATACGGGTAAGACATTATGAATCTTGCATTGTTGGAGATGTGTGCTACAACACCCTTGCACGAGACGAAGGCAGAAGACACAAAACAGTGCCATCATGAGCACGGATACGTATGACATTCAGTTGCAGATATCTCCGTTTCGAGGATCATCGGTGTGTGGTTCTCACAGTTGTTGTTGGTATAACCTGTTTTCGTGATCGCAAAACCCAGAGCTGATGATTATTTCAAATCCATCAATGTCAAGGCGGCGTACTGACCAACGAGCCTTTTATTTTGGCAAATCAAGCAACACAGATATTTTTCTTGAAGACACATTTGCACATAGCAATGATCTGGAGAGTATTGCAAAGGTTTGAGCAGAGGAATTCGCTTAATGAAGTTGCACAACAAGATGATGCTTACACTCGCTCCCGATGTGACAAAAGGTGTTTCCTCACCACACCTCTCTCGAATGATGCTGATGTGAAGAGATTCAAGCAACTCGATTCTCAAGTTAAGAATATCATATGTGGCCATCCGAGTAAAGGTCAATATGGAAGAGTGAGTGCTTTGAATCTGCCAAACTCATCCGGGACAGGCTGTCCAAAGTAAATGAAGGTGTTTCAACTCAGCGTGACTCTCGAGTTGATGTTCTTCGAATCTCTTCAACCGCTTCAAAAGACTCGACAACTAAAATGTTCAACAAACCTTCGATCGCCTCACCGACATCTCAAATGAGCTTCAAGCACTGGTGCCACCGACATCACCGACCATGAGGTGGTGAAGAAATTGCTAAGATCGCTTGATTCCTCATTTGACACTGCATCGATGATACAAGAACGAGCTGACTACAAGTCTCTTGATCCTGCCGATATCCTCGAAGGCTAAATACTCACGAAGTTCCAGCTTGTCAAAAGAGAGATCTCTATGGTTCGCTATGGAAGAACACGTGCCTCAAGGCCAAGGCTGAATCTGAATCGAGAGTGAAGAATCTGTAGTAGCCTTGGAGATCCTCAAGAATTTGGCCAGAGCTAGCATCGCCGTGAAGAAATTCCAGAAATTCACAAGACGTGGTCGCTTTTGGAAAATCCTCAAGAAGCAAAGTGATTCCTCATCTAGTGACTATAAGCTTAAGACTTTGCCACAAATGCAAGAAACCTGGTCACTATATCCAAGATTGTCCTCGATGGGAAAAGGAATTGAAGAAGAAGAAACACAAGGATTACAGCTCGATGACGTGAAGAAGAAGAAGAAATCATCAAAATCTTCATCATCAAAATCCTCAAAACCTTCTTCTCACAAGAAGAGCAGCTCCAAAAGGCTCGGGCATTCATTGGCAAGGAAATGGACTCAAGCTGAATCGAGGAAAATGAGGAAGAGGAGGAGTCTCAAGAATCCAACTGTGTGGCTAGTCCGGCTCTTGCTATCGCTTACGCCAGCCAATCCATCTTCAACATCAAGAAAATGACTCCGCCAACAAACCCGATGAGGAAAATGATGACTACGCCCCACCTATTGCTTCATGGCAAAAGGTGCCAAGGTACTCAATTACACCTCCTCCGAATCTAGTGAAAATGAATCGATGAGGATCTCAAGCCCAGCTACTCTAAACTTGCTAAGATTGCTATAAAACAACAAAGGGCTTTTGAAAAGGTTCAAAACATGCTAGATAAGAGTGATGATATGTTAGGTGAAGAAATGGATCGCACTCAAGCCCCGATCGAAAATCTTCAGAGAGTTCAGCCTAGATTTGACAGTTTTCAAGGTCATCATAACACTCTCTTATCTCGATCATGAGAAACTTTCTTATGAATTTCTTCAAAGAAAGCAAGATCTTGAGAAGCTAAGAGCGAAGTTATGAAGATCTTCGAAGGAGCGCGATTCATTACTTGCTCAACAAATCAGCGCTTCACAAGAAGAATTTGTTCCTCCATGCTTAAAGTGCATTGAACGTGAATCGCTAATTCTTCACCTGAATGTTCAAATGCTTCAACTGTTATAAATTCTTCACCTGCCTCGCTATCACTAATTCCTCATCCGAGGACATTGCTAGTATCACCGACGATGCAGGGTTGAAGGAATTGTACATGACAGCATGTACAAAAGCCTCAAAGGGCATCGACTCTTTGTGATGTGCTTAAAAGCAGATCCTCAATGTAAACCCTAGGAAAGAGGGTATTGCCTTTGAGAGGAAACTCAATGTCGATGGAACGATCGAAGCCCGAGCAAGATCCCAAAACCTCATGGGTTGCTGCAAAGGGACCTCCAGTTGATCCATCTACCTTATCTGGTTTTACATGTGAATTTCCTCATTCGATGATGAGTCATTTGACTCAAACTATAAACTGTTCAAAAATCAGAATGGTGAAGTATTTGCTAGATATGTTGGCACTAATCGCAGAACGGTCCCCTATGAAGAAAATCTGGTTCCCAAGAAATGTCTTGAAAGTCTTCAGTGAATGTCCTCATGACACCACCGTGAAGAAAAGGAACCCCAGATCAAATTCTTCATATGGATCCAAGTCCTCATACGGACCAAATTCCTCACGTGGATCAAATTCTCAAAAGGATCAAAGTCCTCATATGATTATCATCGTGCTAACAACTCTGTTTCGCAGGTAGAGCCAAGGGCTATGAATATGTGCATTATTCTTCAAACAAATATGTTCATAAGTCCTCAAGAATTTCTCTCGCTTATTCATATGCTTACCCTAACCCTCTTATGTGAAACGAAATGGTTTGGCCTCTATGCCACCATTCTCATATGGTGCTCGCAGAATGATGAACTCTTTGCCACCCCTTCAGATGTGGGTGGTGAAGAAAAGAACTAATCTCTTCTGCAGGTCAGGTCTCCAGACGTGCCTTAACGCCTCAAGAATTTGCTGGGGCCCGACAAAATGCCCGAAAGGACGCAGCTAATCATGATGAAATGAACTTTCATTTCACACGCCCTCATACCGCTTATCTGAATAATCGATCGATGAAATTCATCCGATGAACTTGATATCATATTCTTCACCGATGAAGTATATGGGATCGTAAGTTGTACTAATTCATCCGCAGGATGATCAACCCAAAGCCACCGAGTGGGTTCTCGATAGTGGATGTACAAATCACATGATGGTGACAAGAATCTATTGATGGATGCTCCCTTATCACCGCCACATCCAAGCATATCATATTTCTTGACAAAGGCAAAAGTCGTATTGGGACTTGGTAAGGTTGCTATCTCTAAGGACATGCACATGGACAAAGTCATGCTTGTTGAGTCTTTAGGATATAACCTCATGTCGGCCTCAATGCTTTGTGATCTTGATATGGTTGTTATCTTTGGCAAGTATCGTTGTGTTGTGATTATGGAAGTCGACAATTCCAAAGTCTTCAAGGCTTTAGGAGAGGAGACTTGTATATTGTTGATTTTTCCACAGACCACAACCAGCCGTGTGTCTACTTGCAAAAGCTTCGTAGAAGGCTGGCTATGGCATCGACGACTTGGTCACGCAGCATGAGGAATTTGCACACGCCATGCGAAGAAGAAGCATGTCATTGGCATTGAGAATGTCAAATTCCTCAAGGATCACTTATGCGGAGCCTGTGAAGCTGGAAAATGACCAAGGCCAAGCATCCAATAAGACTATCATGACCACTACTCGCCCCTTCGAATTGCTTCACATGGACCTCTTCGGTCCCAATCATTACTCAGCTGTCACTAATGATGCATCTCTATATGGCTTTGTTATTGTTGATGATTACTCTCGTTACACATGGGTACACATTGTTACTTTCAAAAATCAAGTGCAGGAAATCTTCAAACGATTTTCCTCGAGGGCTTCAACCAACTTTGGTGTGAAGATCAAGCACATCAGAAGTGACAATGGAACTGAGTTCAAGAATTCCGGTCTTGATGAATATCTTGATGAACTTGGTATTACTCATGAGTTATCTGCTCCTTATACTCCTCAGCAAAATGGCGTCGTGGAGCGCAAGAACAGAACTCTTGTGGAGATGGCTCGCACTATACTTGATGAATACAAAACGCCTGGTTGTTTCTGGATTGAAGCAATTGACACTGCGTGCCACATCATCAACAGAGTATATCTTCACAAATTCTTCAAAAAGACTGCCTATGAACTCCTCACAGACAAGAAACCCAATGTAAGTTATTTCAAAGTCTTCGGTGCTAAATGCTGGATTAGAGATCCTCACCACCACTCTAAATTTGCACCGAAAGCACATGAAGGTTTTATGCTTGGTTACGGAAAGGACTCGCACACCTACAGAGTCTTCAACATCGCACTTCACAAGATTGTTGACATCAGAGATGCGGTTCGATGAAACTAATGGCTCGCAAAGAGAGCACCTACCTTCGTGTTAGACGAACCAGCACCGAGGATTCTATCAGATTCAAGGCAACCGAGGATGTCATCCCCATCAAGAAACTGCTGAAGAATTCATTCCTCAGACGCCAAGAACGCCGAGCTGATGCACTCAAGAAAATGTCAAGGAAATGGTGCCGAGGAAAATGGTCAAATTCCTCAAGACAACCAGCTCATCCTCGCTGCAAGAGAAGTGCAAGTTGACAAGATCATCGATGACATTGAAGCGCCAGTCCTCTCACTCGCTCAAAAGCTTCACATTTATCTAACTTTTGTGGGCACTATGCTTTTGTCTCTATCACAGAGCCCACTAAGGTAGATGAAGCATTTCTGGAGCCTGAGTGGATTCAGGCCATGCAAGAAGAATTACATCAGTTCGAGCTCAACAACATGTGGGAACTGGTCAAACGTCCAGATCCTCGCAAGCATAATATCATTGGCACAAAGTGGATCTATCGCAACAAGCAAGATGAAAATGGTCTTGTGGTGAGGAATAAGGCACGACTAGTAGCTCAAGGCTACACGCAGGTTGAAGGAATTGATTTCGATGAAACTTTTGCACTGCCGCTAGACTTGAGTCTATTCGATATTACTCGCCTATGCTAACCATCACAATATCACTTTATATCAAATGGATGTGAAAAGTGCATTCCTCAATGGTAAGCTTGAGGAAGAAGTATATGTTGCTCAACCCCCAGGTTTTGAAGATCCAAAGAATCCTGACAAAGTCTTCAGACTAAATAAGGCCCTCTATGGCCTCAAGCAAGCCCTCGGCGTGGTATGATACATTGAAGGAATTCTTCGTGAAGAATGGCTTCACACCCGGTTCACTCGACCCTACTCTCTTTACTAAATCTTATGATGGTGAACTGTTTGTGTGCCAAATATATGTTGATGATATTATCTTTGGCTGTACTAACCAACGTTATAGTGATGAATTTGCCTATATGATGAGTGAAGAATATCAAATGTCTATGATGGGAGAGTTGAAATTCTTCTTAGGTCTTCAAATTCACAACAACCCAATGGCATATTCATATCTCAGAGAAATACCTCAAAGATGTCCTCAAGAAATTCGCATGCAAGATTGCAAAGGTGTCAAAATTCCTATGCCCACAAATGGCCATCTATGCAATCGATGAAAATGGTATTGACTTCGATCACAAGGTATACCGCCCATGATTGGTTCTTTATTGTACTTATGTGCATCTAGGCCAGATATAATGCTTAGTGTTTGCATGTGTGCCCGATTTCAAGCTACACCAAGGAATCACACCATAAGGCTGTGAAGCATATTCTTCGATATCTAGCTCACACACCAACACTAGGATTATGGTACCCCAAGGGCTCTACTTTTGATCTCATTGATATTCTCGACTCGACTATGCTGGTGATCGTGGATCGCAAGTCAACTTCTGGTACTTGTCATTTCTGACGATCTTTGGTCCGTTGGTCCTCAAGAAATGTAACTGTATCACCGTCCATCGCTGAAGCTGAATACATTGCTGCTGGCTCGTGTTGTGCTCAATTACTATGGATGAAGCAAACCTCAAGGACTACGGCATCAACGTGAAGAATGTGCCTCTATATTGTGACAATGAGAGTGCCATCAAGATTGCTCACAACCCAGTTCAGCACTCAAGACAAAGCACATTCAAATTCGCCATCATTTTCTTCGTGATCATGTGTTGAAGGGCTTACATCTCCATCGAGCATGTGAAGATCAAGAACAGCTAGCTGATATCTTCACTAAGCCCTTGGATGAGAAGAGATTTAGCAAGTTTGTGTGAGCTAAATATCTTAGAATCTTCGAACGTTCTTTGAAAAGACACACATCCTAACACTTATGCAAAATTGATGACTTAGATGTGCAACACATGAAGAAACGTTTTCTTCAATCAATGAAGAATAACACTCTAAGTGTGAAGAAATTAATGAAGAATTTGATTCTCGTAACCCTACGACAATTGTACGCTGTGTCTGAAATCATCATTCTTATACTGTGGGTCACGCCACCACCAAAGTTGAAAATCTTCAATTTGAGTTTTTCTTCAGTTTTGAAATTCTTCGTTTTTGAAATTGCCGCTTTTTCAAATTCTTCAGTTTTTCAAATTCTTCAACTTTGCAAATTCTTCACTGCTTCCGTCATCTTTCTTCATTGGCTATATATATATATGGATTTATGTCCTCTACAGATTCACTTATGGCTATTTCTTCAAGTCGCTTTTTCGCTAAGTGAATGTGATCGACCCTTCCCTCTATGCTATACTCAACCCAATCCATTCACAAATTCTTCATGTGCGTTCTACTTTGAAACTCGCTCAATTTCTTCACTGTGTCCTTGATACTGAAGAAATTGCGAACGGAACTTTTAAAACGAATCTTATCCAAACTTCGATTTTACCGCTTAAACCGCTCCGCATCCCATGATGCATTATTATATTCACCCACGATCGCGCACGATCTCCACTACACTGACGTGGGTGACACATGTCGGAGAAGGAAGCGGTCAGGCACGCTCGTCCTAAATCTTCTGGACGAGCTGTTTTTCACCGTGGCTATAAATACCCCTCTCTCCCTTCCTCACTCTTTTACCTCGCCGATCTCTCTCCCGCCGAGCTCCTCGAAACCCTAGCGCCGCCGCTTACTCCATCGTCGCCGTGAGGAAAAGCTTCACCGCCTTGACCTCTTCGCCGACGCATCGCTACGACTGTGGAATTTCTTCACTCCGCCGTCGCCGTAGCTGATTTCCTCTACCAAGTTAGGGCGGAGAAGATCTGAACGGATTTAACTTCTCAACTGTTCATCTCAGTTCGTCGTGTTCTTCACTTCGGGTAAATTAAAAGTTACTATTATTTACTCGCTTTGATTCTCAAATTTTCTTCAAAATCCTCAAAGGTGTTTATTTCAAATTCTTCACATATGAACACCTCAAATCTCTTGACTCATTTCTCTAAGCAATGATTTTCTTCAAGATTCCTCAATTGTGTGGATCTTCGATCTATACAACTCTGGAACCTAAGATAAAGAACGCTTATTGAAATTCTTCAAGGCTCATCTGGTCAAAATCCTCAACCTTGTTCTTTTGAAAAACCTCCGAGAACGATATGACCTTTTCAAATTCCTCGCACCTATACTCTGCTCACAGGTACAAATGTCTCGCTGCTGAATCCCTAGGTTCTCATCAACTTAACTCATTTGCAGCGTTCCTCAAGAAAAACTGCACACTTCTTCAGAGAACTCAATTGTTCAATTTCCTCACCAAGAAAATGGCGATGGTAAGAAGCCGCAGAAAGGAGGAAAGAAACCCGAGGTCATGACTGCTTTCAAATCCTCGAGGAAATATATCCCGACTATTGCACACCGATGAGGAAAGCAAAACTCAGCGCAAGGTGCGTCTTCGAAAATTGAACGGAGATGGGCACGGAATGGAAGGAATACCGCTATGTTACACCCAAGTACATGAAGAAATTCGCTAAATCCTCCCTGCCCAAGAGCTCCTTTGGCACCAGGCCAAGTAGCTGATCCCACTAGCGCCAAACGCGTGAGGACTTTCCGAGGAATGGGCTAAACGCCAAGCTGTTGGCTAAGCAAGCAAAGGAAGCGGTGAAGAAATTCAATGAGGATTCTGCCGCTGCTGCTGCCATCGAGGTCTCGCCAAGTCAAGAAATCGATGCAAAAGAAGTCTGCCAATAAGCCAAGTGCTTCTTCATCATGCCCTCACGGCCAAGTTCCTCGGCAGCTCCTACCAGCAAATTCTCAAAGAAGAAATTCTCACACCACCGCTGCTCCATCAAAGTCCTCACTTCTCCGTCCAAACCTTCGGCCCAAAGGCACCTAGCCACTTGTCAAAGGACTGCTGGATTTTCAATTGCCTCAGCACCTCTCGCACATTCCTCACCTGCTTTCAATTCTTCATCGGCCCGACGCTGCTGAAGATAAAAGCTACAGCTGGACGTGGTCCTCGCCTAGCCCAAGAAGAAACAGCTTGTCGCCCACGAGCCATCGATGATGAGGCATCGATGAAGAACTTGAAGAAATCATCGAGACCGCAAGCTAGAGCCGCAAGAGCCAAGGGAACAGCTGTGCCAATGCTTTTGGACCAAGAAAGTCCTCGATTTCATCGACCGCACAACGATCCAAATACCCTCTCGCTCGATCTTCCTTTGACACCAGGTCAAAGTCATATGTTGACTCACTTCATTGCTGAAGAAAAATGGAAGTTCGAAAAGGCGAAGGAAATCAAAAAGGCTCAATACAAGAAGGAGAGGTTTCTGAAGAAAAATGTTGTCAAGATGACACCTGAGGAACTTCTTCAAGCTCAAACAGAAATTAAGAACCTCAGCAAGAACTTTGACACGTTTATGCTGATTGGCAAGTTGTCAAGACCAAATTTAAATCAACTGACGAAGAATCTCACAAATGTTGCTGCACCTGTGCAACATGAAAATCCTCAGGCTGAAGCATTTGCTCAGCCTAGTGAAGAAAAGGCCAGCACCGCTGAAGCTCAGCCTGCTGAAGAACATGCTGATTCCAGGGCTGATGAAGAAATTCCAGCGGCCGAAGAAAGCGCCAGGCACCCACTAGTGGTGCGCTCAAGAAACTGCTCAAGACAGGGGAACTGCATCAGTTGCTCCTGAAGAAACTGCACCTAATTCCTCAGCTCCTCCTGCGCCAACTCCAACTCCTATTCTTCCATCTGCTTCGGATGTGAAGAAAACAAAGGCTGCGGAACGAGCTGCTGTGAAGAAGAGAAAAGCATCAGCTGCGTCAGATTCTTCGGCTGCGAAGAAATTGAAGCAAATGACCAGCTCAGTTGAGAACCCGATTGATGCTATTCCAATTTCCTCCATACCTTCAAAGGAAGTGGTTCCGTTTGGAGAAGAATATGAAGTGCCAACCGGATCTGATGAAGAACATCAATCTCCTGCTCATCTCGAGAAGATCGATGAAGAAATTGAAGTGGAAGCTGTCCTTCAACCCCGCCATTCCCTCATCGACCATGAAATTCCTCAAGATGGTGCCGAGGAAATTGAAAATGAAGATGTGGATATTGGATGCACCACTCCAAAGAATCAATGATGACTTTTGGGAAGATCAACATCCCAATACTCCGCTCTTCACCCCGCTTCAACAAGTTCCTCACTCCCCGCATGATCTGACAGATCGACTCAAGAAAATCAACCCATGAGTCCCTGACATGAAGAAATTCCAGCCCGATGCCGATGAAACTGCTGCTCGATGAAACTGCTGCTGCCGCTGAAAATCCTCGATCGCACAAGTTGAGGATCAAGAAATTCCTCAAGTCAAGAACCTGAACTTATGGTTCCAGAGGTGGTGATGCAACTGATCGACACCCTCCGCCAAAACAGAAGAATCCGTTCTCGACCAAGCAAAAGTTCAAGGCTAAGGATTTCTTTGTCGAGCATGTGTTCTTCATCGAATATAATCCTTATGACTCGCCGGATTAGGAAGAGGCGCTCGACTGCCACCAAGCCAACTTCTATTCCTCGGTGCTTTTCAACAAGGACAAAATCTTCGATCATGCTCATATTCCTCATGTGGATATGGAGTCGCTGCTGTGCTTTGAGCCCGTTCTAAGTGTTCTTCACGATGCGTGTCTTCTCAACTTTTGCACCGATATATGTGATTGGAATGAAGAGCTAATTCTTGAGTTCTATGCAACCCGCACATCACCGGAGATGTCAAGATGTCACTTCATGGGTCTTGGATTGATGACCGAAAACACTCACTACAAGGCTCCAAGAAGTGAATTGCTTGAGCTCTTCCACTCAGTCCTCCAGCTTGACGGTGCACGCCGATCTATGAAGAAAAGGAACTTTCAAATCACTATATGCAAGTCTTGATGAAGCCTTTGAAACCAAGGCAAGCTCCAAGGACCAAATTCCTCGTCAAGGAATTGTTATATGTGCCTCGAACAGTCTATCGAATTTTGTCAAGACTATGAGTCCCATCAAGGGCCACGACTCGAATGATGAAGAAGTCGTTGGCATCATGAAGAATATGCTGTTCAACATCATCCATGGCGTTCTGTCAATTTCCATGATTTCTTCATGAGGACTCGCTAACATTGCCATGTCACCTTTTGAGTGAAGCCTTATGCGCCTTGGATTATGAGATTCATCAGTCAAGATCTTCACCAATTACAAGGTCGACACTTTGAACCACCGCAGCTACCTGCCCCTATTGAAGTCCTCAAACGGCCAATTGCCTCAGCTGATGAAAAGGGAAAGGCTGCTGCTGTGATAGATGAAGGCATTCGTCCATTGGATGGATAGTTTCGCAAAGCAGCATCTTACTCCACCAATGATGACTCTGCCACACATGACTCAGCAGCAAACACCACTGTCAAGCAAAATCCTCAAGGAATTGCACCCAGGGTGATGACTGATCGTGAATTACTCCTCAGTCTTCATCAGAAGGTTGATCGCAATCACAAGTGGGTCAAACGTCAGTTTGGCACTATTCTTTACAATATGACCTCAACTCACAATGCAGTGAAGAAAAACCACTACTATCTTCATGAAACCTTCAAGCGCACCTGGGCTGTTCATCACATATCTACAATGAAGAAGAACTGAAATCAATGGGACTCAAGGAAGAATTTGACTGGTCTGCACCTCCTCCAAGAAATTCAAGAAGGTCAAAGTTCCTTCCTTGGTGGCCAGCTCCTATTCTTCATCTCGACATCGATGAAAATGAAGATTTGGAAGACATCGCTGCTGGTCCTACCTCAACGAACCACCCGACAATGTCGGGCGCCCGCCTTCAACTTGAATTTCCTCAAGAGCGTTAGTCCTCGCCGATCCTTTTGGTCATTCGATGACAAAGGGGAGAAATCTGAGTTAGTCTTCAAGCCGGTCTCATTTTGTCTATATACAGTATTTTATTAAGTTACAACTCGCTCTTCCAAACCTTTATTGGATTGAGTTGTAATCTTAAACCCAATGGTGCTTTGATACTTCGATGCATTATGCTTTTGCTCGATTTGAAGTAGTTTTGATACTTGTTATGCTCGATCCAATTTGGCCTTTGGGCTCGATACTCTTTGTGTGTTTCATTGCATAACATCAAGCACCATATTTCATCATGCATTTCAAATTCCTCATATTATATGTCAAATGCGTATGAATTACAAGATATAGGGGAGATCTCCATGATTCAATTCTTCAAATGTGCATTGCCTCAAAAGCAATTTCCTCACTATGCACATCTTCAGGGGGAGTTCTTCTATATCTTGCAATCAAAATCCTCATTATCAGTATTTACACTTCATATGTTTATCCCCGTTGAAAACTTAACCTATGTTGTCATCAATCACCAAAAAGGGGGAGATTGTAAGTGCATCTAGTGCCCCTTAGTGATTTTGGTGTATTGAAGACTTATAGGTTAAGTAACTAATGCGCTTGTGAGTGTACACAGGTCTATAAGTCTATGAGGAGTTTGATAATTACAAGGAAAGTTCGACCCTAAAATGAATTTCTTCAATCAAGAATTTGATATTCAAGACTTTTCAAGACTTTGAAAGTGAAGAAATTGGTGTGATTCTCAAGACTTGGTAATCGCTGAGGAATATGAAGCGTGAAGACTTTTGCTTTCGTAGTTTCATTTTCTCTTTCTTGAGTCATAGGAAACACCGTCTTTGTTAAAGGGGTCGAGGAAATACTAAGGAGAAATTTCCATTTGATGCTCAACTCAAAATCCTCACCTACCAATCCCTTCGAGTGAAGCCTTTGAAATCTCATACAGTTCAGTCAATTTCTTCAAAGGATGAGACGAAGCTCTTCCGTCATCGAGGAATTTGTTTCGATCGAGGAGTTAGGAATTCGCCAAAGGCGAATTGCCTACACAAATGAGGAACATGATAGCCCCGAGGAATTTGATGTTCAAATTTCCGACCGTTCTTTGTCTTCAAGGCCACCTGTCCCCAAAATATCTCCACCTAACGGTCATATCATTTAAGGGCATTTATGTCTTATCATGTCGGGCTGCTCCCGAGGCTATAAATAGCCACCCCCCACAACCACTAGTTGGTTGGCTGCTCCGAGAGAACTTGACACTTGTCATTTGAGAGCAACCCATCCTCTGAGGACTTTGAGCGAAAATCATCAAGTGAGGAAAAACCCAAAGTGAGGAAAATCCCAAAAACCAAACCCCAACAAACCCAAAGTGATTGAGCATCATCAAGAAATTGATCCGCGTGGATCCGACGCTTTTACCTTTGAAGACTGTGCTTCTTCCAGACGGTTAGGCGCCACGGTCTAGAGCATCCAAGAGAAATTGTGGATCGCCGAGTGACCAAGTATGTGAAGGTTTGGAAGTCGCCTGAAGACTTACCACGAGTGATTGGACGAGGTCTGCGTGGCCTTAGTTCAAGGAGAATACGGTGAGGACTTGGTGTCCTGAGCTGCGTGCTCAAGGATCGGGTGTCCGGATGCGTGTCCTCGAGTTTAAATACTCAGCCGCTCCAACAGACGCATACAAGAGAGACAGCAGTTGGAACTGGTCTACCAAATCATTGTCTTCACCAACCTAACTGGTTCTATTTCCTCAACCCTTTCATTTCCTCATTATTGTGTTGAGTGTTTGTCATATCTGTGTTTGAAGACTTTGATCAAGACTTTCTCAATTTCTCGCTCAATTTCTTCACCGTTTGTCTTCATCTTGTGTTATCCTGTGATTACGCTTTTCGGTACTGTGATTGTCTTCATTTCATCATGATGACTATGCTTGTAATCTGTTATGCTTACTTGAGTACTTATTCCGCTGCATGTATTTCTTCGCTAAGGAATTTCCTCACCGCAAATTCCTCAGTGAAGAATTTGTAAAATTCATAAAAATCGCCTATTCACCCCCCTCTAGTCGATATAACGCACTTTCAATCTTGGACAAGGTAAAAAGAAAAGAATTCTACGAGGTCCTGTCACGTGTGAGATTCCCACATGGATTTGCTTCCAACCCCGAAAGGAGAGTCGGTGCAGATGGAAACAAGGTACAAGGGTTGAAAATCATGACCGCCACGCCCTACTTCAAAGGGTTTTACTGTTATCCTTAGAGGATTGGGGCCTACGACTTATACTGAGCAGTTGCAGAGTTGGGACAATTCTTGAGGAACTCGCAGAGAAATATCAGGATAGATGCTTTGGAGCGCCTTAGAGACAAGATACCAACTATCCTATGCGACCTTGAGAAGATATATCCTCCACCTTCTTTGATGTGATGGTGCATTTGGCTGTTCATCTACCGATGAGGCACTACTTAGAGGTCCGAAGACAAGATGGCTGGATGTACCCTATTGAAAGGCGGCTAGGCACTTTCAAGGGCTATGTTAGGAACAGAGCTAGACCCGAGGGTTCCATTGCAGAGGCCTACATTCCTACTGAAGCGTTGACATTCTGCTCAAAATACATTGAAACAATTGATCGGCTTAGCAAAGAGGTGGGTGAAGACAATCCCGGCTCAATGTTTTCGATTATTCTGCTCGAAAGTTAAGGTGGAAGAGTCGACAAGAGGACAAACCTAAATATTTGGACAAAATGGTTTGGTATGTGTTGAATAAATGTCCTAAGATACTACCTTATATCAAGTAAGTGCAGTACTGCAGCTTATACATCGTAATCTACTAAACTTGCAGCACATTCTTATATATTTAGATGTTTGACGCGATCACTATGTTGTGTAGCATCTACAAAGAGGAGTTATTGCTGCAAAATCCAAGAAACATTGACAAACTGGTTATGGAAGGATTTGCGAAATGGTTCAAGAACCATGTAAGCTTTTGAAGTGCACTGTCAGTTTTTTTAATATATTGAGTACATAAGATGATCAGCTTGTCTATTTTCTAACCATAGGTTAAGAAGATGCGGGAGGATGGGCAGGCAGTTGATGATGCCCTTTACTCACTAGCAATGGGTCCTGATACTCGGGTAAGACATTATGAATCTTGCATTGTTGGAGATGTGCGCTACAACACCCTTGCACGAGACGAAGGCAGGAAGACACAAAACAGTGCCATCATGAGCACGGATACGTATGACATTCAGTTGCAGTATATCTCCAGTTTCGAGGATCATCGGTGTGTGGTTCTGTTGTGCTGTCGTTGGTATAACCTGTTTTCCAGGATCGCAAAACCCAGAGCTGATGATTATTTCAAATCCATCAATGTCAAGGCGGCGTACCAGACCAACGAGCCTTTTATTTTGGCAAATCAAGCAACACAGATATTTTTCTTGGAAGACACATTTGCACATAGCAATGACGGAGAGTATTGCAAAGGTTTGAGCAGAGGAATTGTTTAATGAAGTTGCACAACAAGATGATGCTTACATCGCCCCGATGTACAAGATAACACAGATTTTCCTAATATCTTTGAGAACCATCACGCCAATGACGCCGCGTAAAAGATTGCTCGTCGTGGCTGTGGACATACAAGAGTTGATCAAGAAGAAGCCAACGCTCGAGGACGTTGAGGACGAAGAAGAAGATGACACCGTGGGGAATTACGATTCAGACTGATACACATGGCGAAGATGTTGACGCTGCTTCTGCGGATGATGATTACATTGCTTTTGTCGATTTGCTCGTCGAAGACGTTTTTTCTACTATGTGAAATTGTGTTTGCTATGACAACTGAAACCTGATGAACATGTTGTTTAGTATTTTGCTATGAGAACATCACTTGTTATGTATGCTGATTTGTGTTTGGTGATTGTATGACAACTAAAACATGATGACATTGTTGTTTAGTTGTACTCATATTTGGCTGTGAAACTTGAATTTGATGACATAGTTTGCTGTTGGACTGCAATTTTCTCGACGTCTTCGAATGAGAACAAAGCTGACCCGACAGGGCCTCTGCTATTTATTTATTTATATGAGCAAAAGGGGATACCCCCTGATTTCCGTTAATAGGAATCATTAGATGTTCACAACACTACGCCCAGCCTGCTACACAGGTTTCATTCATTACTAGTTTCAGCAAAGTGCTCATGTCGTAGCCACTGAATACATCACGAGTGCTACATACACTGCAAATAAAGAGACAATCATCCTACAGAGCACATCGATTTTGCCCATTATCTTCACAAGCTCTTTCATCTCCTCACTGTTGTCAAGGCCGTTCAGCAGCCATAGCTTGGCCATGATCAGAGGAACTACATCTTTAACCTTCTGCTCTGCATCTTCCTCTTCTGCTGTTCCTTTCGCCATTTGTCCAACACCCCAACCTGCTGGTATTGGGATTCCTCGGCTAACCAAATAATCAGCGTAGTTGCATTCCCCACATCAAGAACTTCCCGAAATACAAATCACACGAATCTTCCCTTTTCTCGCATTTAATCAAATTGGAAGATCATCAACCAAACTATTAAAAATCAGCAACTGAAAGCAGCAGAACAACAATTAAACATATTATTACCCCATGATTCGGCATTTGTAGAAGACTCGCCGGGGTTGCGGATTGTGGTTGAGGCCGACGGATGACTCTGCGTGATTTGCAGCAAAGTGGCACCACACCAACGGCAGCGGGTTGCAATGAGCAATCGGCTGCGGTGCTGTGTTCGGCGGGGTGTGATGAGACCCACAGCGATGGTACGGGTGGCAACTTGGCACATATATGGTTGTTGCTGCGTCAAGAGCAGGTGGACGAGCAGCCAGCGGACATGGTTGCTGCGCCAAAGCTTCGATGCTAGGCGAGTAAGTAGAGAAGAGGAGAAGCTTAACGTTGGATATGTCGGTTTCATTACTTGCGAGTAGCATAGCACCATATATAGTCATAGTCTAGGTTTGGATTTGAACCAGCTACAGAGCACGTCTTTCTTTTTTCTAAAACTCGCAACGCCTCTTTACTTGGTACACTAGATTGTTCTCAGACGCCTTCCCAAGTCTTTGATTTTCTTTCCTTTTTGCGAGGAAGGAAGGAGGACAAAATTGAGAGTTCCTTGACTCGAACCCAAGACCTCTCGGTTGAAAACCAAGGGTGCTAGTCACTTATGTGGCGAACGTTCCCTGTGAGGAGGACGGCAGACGAACGCATTTTCCTCGCAGTTTTATTCCTATATATAAAATGGCATGCTACTTGGTGTCCGCTTAGTCAAAAAACGATTGTGCCAACCTTGACCGTTCGATTGACATTCAACGTTTGTCGCGTTTCTTCAGTCTCTTCTTCCTCGAGCCACCAAAGCCAAACCAGCGCCAAGGGACCGCCTGCCCCGCCTCCCACGGCTGGCTGTGATCTTCCCCAGCTCCTGTTAGTTCCCGTCTGAGGCCTCACCATCGTCCTCCGCCTCGGTTCGCTCGCCGCGGCGCCGCCCTCCTATGTTGTCAACATGGTCAACAACCGAGAGGAATAAGGAGATGATTGTACATGGTGAGGATGACAATAGGGACCCAGCAGCGCGCGCAGTAATTTTGTTTGTTCTAGACGGAGAAAGGTATCAACTGGGTTGTGCGGGACCCGTGGACCATCTAGCCCAGGCTTTTATTTCATATGTTTAGCACATGACCAGCCAAGTTTGTTTTTTTCCTTTCTGAAAAATGGCTAGGCAGCTATTTTGTTTTTTGTAGAATAACCAACATAGGCCTACTTGCTTTTCTACGCCCTGCTAGGCCAGAAATCTTTCAAGACGAGGAGGGATGCATTTTGCCCAGAAAATGGTCTATAAGTAATAAGAAATGGGCTATAAGTAATAATAAATGGGCTATAAGTAATAAGAAATGGGCTATAAGTAATAATAAATGGGCTATAAAATGAAAAAAATACAGCAAACAGGCAATTAGTTCCCAAATACTGTTTTCTTTCGGATTTTCATATTTTAAATTTCATTGTTTTTGTGTGGGTAAAATTTCATTGAATTTAAAATAAGGTATATTTATATTTAAAATGAATTTGAATCTGGCTAGAAATTTCAGGCTGTATGCTGTTTGGGACAGATTTGGAGGCTGACTTGTGGGTCTACTAGGTTGACGTGTACTTTGGCCTTGTCAACTTAGTCCACAAACGATTCAAATTTAGTCCACAAACGATTCTAGCAGCAGTGACCGTTGGATGTTAATCCAACGGCCGTGCTGCTTCTTCAATATCGATCTTCTTGCTCCGGCCGCCCAAACCAGCTCCGGTGGGACTGCTCGCTCCGCCTCCGTGGCCGGTTGTGCTACACGCACAGCCGCACCGCCCCACCCTACTTCATTGCTGGCCAGGCCATTCCTCTACTCACCCACACCTCCTGTTATTTTTTCGCGACGGCAGCCGGACCAATAAACCCTCGACTCCCATCGCGTGGGCAACCATTGCCGAAGTCTTCCCGGCTCCATGTCGTTTCCTTCCTAGGCCTCGCCGTCGTCCACCGCCATGGTGCTCTCGGCGCGGCCTGGTCAACGAACGACATCCATCGGCCGTGGACTGTATGCGCAAAATAATGATTCCTCCACCTGACAGCTGGGACCCACCGGAAGGGCCTCTATATTTCGTGAGAAAAATGTTCCCCCGCTGACATGTCGGAACCACCAGCTATATTTTCGCACGCAAGGAAGAGTGAGGGAGTCCTCGACTAGGGGGTGTCCGGATAGCCGAACTGTCATCTTTGGCCGGAATCCTAGACTATGAAGATACAAGATTGAAGACTTCGTCCCGTGTCCGGATGGGACTTTCCTTGGCGTGGAAGGCAAGCTTGGCGATACGGATATGTAGATCTCCTACCATTGTAACCGACTCTGTGTAACCCTAACCCTATCCGGTGTCTATATAAACCGGAGGGTTTTAGTCCGTGGGACTAACAACAATCATACCATAGGCTAGCTTCTAGGTTTAGCCTCTACGATCTCGTGGTAGATCTACTCTTGTACTACCCATATCATCAATATTAATCAAGCAGGAGTAGGGTATTACCTCCATCGAGAGGGCCCGAACCTGGGTAAAAACATCGTGTCCCTTGTCTCCCGTTACCATCCGCTTAGACGCACAGATTCGGGACCCCTACTACGAGATCCGCGGTTTTGACACCGACATTGGTTCTTTCATTGAGAGTTCCTCGTGTCGTCACCTATAGGCCCGATGGCTCCTTCGATCATCAAGAACGACGTAGTCCAGGTGAGACTTTTCTCCCGGACAGATCTTCGATTCGGCGGCTTTGCATCGGGCCAATTCGCTTGGCCATTTGGAGCAGATCGAAAGCTACGCCCCTGGCCATCAGGTCAGATTTGGAAGTTTAAACTACACGGCCGACATCCGCGGAGACTTGATCTTCGACAGATTCGAGCCGCTGCCAAGCGCGCCGCACTGTCTCGATGGCCACGATCTAGCTCTGCCGCCGAACAGTGTCCTGGAGGCCGCACCAATGCCCGCTCCGACCCTTAATCCGGAGCCGGATTCCCCGATCGAGGACGAGTGGTTGGACACCGCCTGGGGGCTACGATCTCAGCAGCGATTGAGCCGAACTCCATCCCTGTCCTTTGCGAAGACCGTGACTCCAAGGTGCCGGACTCCTCTCCAGACTCAACCTCCATACCCTACCAATCGAATCCGATTGGGCACCGGTCATGGAGTTCACTCGTCATGACTTCTTTCAAAGACTCGCCCTTTGGCGACATCCTGAATTCACTAAAGTCTCTCTTTATCCAGAGAGCCTGGCCGGACTACGGTCAGGAAGGTTGGGATGCGGACGACGAAGAAATTCAACGCCCACCCACCACCCACTTCGTAGCCACTGTCGATGATTTAACCGACATGCTCGACTTCGACTCCGAGGACATCGACGGTATGGACGACGATGCCGGAGACGACCAAGACCCAGCGCCTACAGGGCACTGGAAGGCCACCTCATCATACGTCATATACATGGTGGACATCCCAAAAGATGGGAACGGCGATGGAACAGCGGAGGATGACCCCTCCAAGAAACAGCCCAAGAGTCGATGTCAGCGGCGCCGCTCTAAATCCCGCCACAGCAAAAACGGTGATTCCGGCACGGGAGATAATAACACTCCGGATAGTGCCGAAGACAACCCCCTCCAGCAGGACTGAGCATAGGAGGAGGGAGAAGCAAGTCCGCACAACTGTGCGGCAGAAAGAGAGGTAGAGGACGATAATTATGCGCCCCTCCAAGATGAGGCAAGCCTCAACAACGATTTAATTGCGTGCTCGAGGATCCCGCCAACAAGAACGCTTTCAAACGCAGGCTTATAGCCACGGCAAGCAGCCTCAAGAAAAGCAGCAACAGCTTAGAGCTAACTAAGACCTGCTAGGCGGCGGATGGATGAAGTCCTTGCAGCCAAGAGTATGAACTCAACGCCTCCAAAAGCTACCCCAAACGCAGGCCGCTGCCTCGATCAGAGGAGGAAACACCCAAGTCACCAGCGCATGACATGGCAGATCCGGCCACCCGTGGTCAGCGACAGAGAAGCCTCTCGGCCCTCCGCCAAGCCACACCCCGATGCCGCCAAAAGTACCAAGGCACGGAAAACGCGCCGGACTTGCGTAGATATATTGAGGATAAGGCAAAACATACAAGATCGATCCACGGATCGCGTGGGCGCCTAACGACTCGGGATGATTACCGTCGCACGGATACAAGAAACCGGCCGGGCGAACATAGTAGACAAAGCTCATATGAGCTACGCCACGATATAGCCCAATACTGAGGCGCCAAGACACCCACTATGCTTCACAAATGAAGTAATGGATCATCAAATCCCGAGGGCTTCAAACCCGTAAACATCGAATCATACGATGGTACCACAGATCCTGCGGTCCGGATCGAGGACTATCTCCTCCATATCCACATGGCCCAAGGTGATGATCTACACGCCATCAAATACCTCCCCTCAAGCTTAAAGGACCAGCTCGGCATTGGCTTAACAGCTTGCCGGCAGAATCAATTGGTTGTTAGGAGGACCCGAAGCCGCATTCCTTGATAACTTCCGGGGCACATATGTGCGACCACCAGACGCCGATGACCTTAGCCATATAATTCAGCAGCCGTAAGAATCGCCGGACAATTCTAGACACGGTTCCTAACAAAGAAAAATCAAATCGTTGACTGTCCGGATGCAGAGGCCCTTGCAGCCTTCAAACATAACATCTGCGACGATTGGCTTGCCCGGCACCTAGGACAGGAAAAGCTGAAATCCATGGCAGCCCTTACAACACTCATGACCCGCTTTTAAAGGGAGAGGACAGCTGGCTAGCTCAGAGTAACAACTTGACCAAAAACCCTGGTAGTTCGGATACCAAGGTCAGCAATGGCAGGTCACGTCACAACAAGAACAAGCACCGCATTAACGGCGACAATGATGAAGATACGGCAGTCAATGCCGGACTCAGAGGCTCTAAACCCGGTCAGCGGAAGAAGCCATTCAAAAGAAATACCCAGGACCCGTCCAACTTGGACCGAATACTCGATCGCTTGTGCCAAATACATGGCACCCCCGAAAAACTAGCCAATCACACCAACAGGGATTGTTGGGTGTTCAAGCAAGCAGGCAAGCTAAGTGTCGAACTCAATGACAAGGGGCTGCATAGCGATGACGAGGAAGAGCCCCGTCACGAACAATAGAGGATGAAGGGTTTCCCCCACAAGTGCGGACGGTGAACATGATATACGCAACCCATATACCCAAAAGGAGCGGAAGCGTGCGCTAAGGACGATACGCTGATGGAGCCATCGCCCAAAGTTCAACCCATGGTCTTCCCGCCCGATCACCTTTGATCGAAGGGACCACCCCACTAGCATCCGTCACGGCAGTTTCGCCGCATTGGTTCTTGACCCAATTATTGATGGATTTCACCTCACTAGAGTCCTGATGGATGGCGGCAGCAGCCTGAACCTGCTTTATCGGGATACGGTCGCATAAAATGGGCATAGACCCTCAAGGATTAAACCTACAAAGAAGACCTTTAAAGGCGTCATACGGGTGTAGAGGCCAATTGTACAGGCTCGATTACACTCGAAGTGGTCTCCGATCCCGAATAACTTCCGAGTTAAGAGTTAATCTTCGACATAGTCCCGCTCATGGCGGCTATCACGCGATCGCTTGGACGAACCGCATTTGTAAAGTTCAATGCGGTGCCGCACTACGATACTTCAAGCTCAAGATGCCAGCCCTCGAGGAGTAATCACGGTCAATGGAAACACCGAACGCTCTCTCCGAACGGAGGAGCACACGGCGGCCCTCGCGGCGGAGGTACAAAGCAGCCTCTCACAGCAGTTCTCGAGTCCGGCTGCTAAACGTCCAGACACTGTCAAGCGCGCCCGGAGTAACCTACAACAAGAACGCCTGGCACGATTCAAGCACGCTTAGCAATCCGGCCCCAACCCCAGCCCTCGCGAAATTGCGAAGCCAGTATTACGCGTACATAACTACGCTCTAGAGATACCATGGGCATAAGGGGAGGGGCACGACCGCACCAGGGGCTCCCGATTGTGTCATTCTTTTTATTTTTTTTCTTTTTTCGTACTTTCAGGACTCCGTTCTCCAGAAGTCCTGTCCGGCACTAGAATTGCCGAACTAACGATGCAACAGCCAGGGAAGCAGAAAGCTATGTCGAGTGTTCAAGTGGTCTCTACTACGAGCATTATACCTGTTTTACATACCATCCCGCAACTTACCCCTGGAGGGGGACATGTTAAATAGTCCCATCCCTTGCTTATCGCACAATTTGTATCGTTCTGCTTTTATTTGCAGTTTATTTTTAAGAACCAATATATAGCTCTTGCCTATTATTGCCTTTTTTATCTATATATATTTTCATTTCATGACATGTTGCACCCGTACACTTTGGTACAGCCAATACACCAGGGGCTTAAGTACCCCAAAATCATGGTATGATAAGTCCGAACACTTTCACAAGTGCGGCACCCCGAACTTATAGCATTATATGAATCGGCTCCGAATCATGTCTTGGGTCAATAGTTGGGTTTGCCCGGCTCCCGTGTTTTGGTACCTTACGTTCCGTTATATCGGCTAAGGTAGCACCGGGAGAACCACTGTGATTGTGCCCCAGTTGAGCTGGGTTGAGCACCTCAGTGGAGAAAGCTAAAATTGTCTGTCATGATAGGGCGAGAGCCGGTCGCTGTTCGAGAGGTTTTTTGGGTCCCTAAAGACTTATGCCACTTAGAGCGAGGAACCGGAATTGTCCGGCCAAGGCGTGGATAGCGCCCCGAACTCGGTCTTCCGAATACTAGGGGCTTCGCCAAAATTTAAAATTATAGAATTCTATGGCTAAGTGAGAGTGTTCAAGCATTATAAGTCCGGTTGCCTTGTTCGTTATGCTGAACGCCTCCTCGATGGACCCAAGAATGGGAACAAGAGCGCTCAAGTTTATCCCTAACACCCCATCACTGTGGCATGGGGCTGAAGCCAACGACTTGCCATCTCTCAAATTTGATAAACGGCCGCTGAAGGTAATATTTTAAATTAACAAGCGTTGTTAGCGATATGAACAAGTTTTCAGCGCTGTGATAACAAATGCGAGTCTATTCAAAATTACATCTTTGGAGCACTCATCCGCTATACTGGCGGGCACCCTTCAGAGGCCCTCATAGTACATTTCGGGCGTGCGATGCTCCTTGCCCTTCGGTGGTCCGTCCGCCACAAGCTTCTCCGCATCCAGCTTGCCCCGGTGCACTTTAGCACGGGCAAGGCCCGACAGGCACCTTCAATGCAGACGGAGCGCTTGATGACTTCAATCCTTGACAAAGGCCCACCAGCACCGAGACTAGCCCAAAGTTGCTCCCAGGCATGGCTTCCAATGGCCACAGCCGAACTATGAGGCCCTTCATGGCCTGTTTGACGACCTTGTGGAGCTCGACCAGCTGCTCCAGCTGGTCACTTAGGGGCACCGGATGTCCGGCCTCATCATACTGAGACCAGAACACCTTTTCCATCGAGCTCCCCTCCTTGGCGCGGTAGAACGCGGCAGCATCAGACACACTACGGGGCAGATCTGCGAATGCTCCTGGAGAGCTCCGAATCCGGGTAAGTAATAGGTAATTCACTTTTACACGCTTGCTTTGCATAAAGAATGCCTTACCCGCCGCTATCTTCTTTATTGACTCAATTTCTTGGAGGGCTTTTTGGGCCTCGGCCTTAGCAGCTTTGGCACTCTCAAGAGCTGAGGCAAGCTCGGACTCTCGGGTCTTCGAGTCACACTCCAAACCCTCGTGTTTTTTCACGAGAGCCTGGAGCTCTTGTCGCACCTCCGCCAGCTGCGCCTCCCCCTTCTCTCGCTCGGTGCGCTCCGCGGCCGCTTTCTTTTCGGCCACGGACACCGCTTCCTTGAGTCGCCACCTCGCTCGTGGCCCCCGCAGCACTCCATGTTATTCCTGTTATTTTTGCAACCAAAACCTTTCTATAAGGTATTTCTTTAATAAGGTATTACTTACCTTCCTTGTCCTCGAGCTGCTTCTTGGCAAAGCTGAGCTCGTTCTCGGACCGCCGAGGCTCGCTTCAATGCATCGACCTCCCGCAGTCAAGGCGGCAGAGGTCAAGCAAATGCAGCCTGCATTCCCATATTGACATACTTATGTTAGACTCCTGCAGATATCTTTTAGATCCTTAGTCCGCTTTTCTTTCCGAACACGAACTAAGCATCGAGGGCTACTGCTCTATGCGGTAATATTTTTACATATTCTAAACTTACCTCAAAGCCTGTTAGAAGGCTGGTACAAGCTTCGGTCAGCCCGCTCTTGGCGGACTGAACTGTCCGGATCACCGCACTCATAACAGTGCGGTGCTCCTCCTCGATGGAGGCGCTGTTAAGCGCCTCCAGTAAGCTATCCGGTGCCTCCGGTTGGACGGAGGACACCGGCGTCTTACCCTTCCTTCGAAGGGACCGCTTGCCGGACTCCGGAACCGCTGAAGGTTCCGACCTGGAGTCCGGACGAGGGTCGGGCTTAGAGCCCCTGGGGGTCTCGCCCCCCACGCGCCTGGAGTCCGGGAGGTCGCCTTGCGGTGCCTCCTGCGCCACCTCCTCTTGACCAGGCCCCCTTGGGGCCCCACCTCGGCGTCATCCGCAGCGTGAGGCGAGGAGGCGGCCGGAAGTGAAGTACTCTCCATTTCCGATGAACCCAGGGACCCGCTCGATGAAGGGGCGAACTCGCCCTTGGGCGGGCTGCATAATTGTTCAGCATTAGGGAACACTATGCAATGAAAAAGTCATGGGTATCCGGACACTTACGATCTCGCCAGGGGCTTGGCCCTTGTTGGCCAATCCTCCTCATCGTTGTCAACGTTGGTGGAGAAGTCTGGAGGAAGGGTTCTTCCCTTCTTAGACCCTCCGGCCTCCCGGTTAGGCGGCCTTCCTTTTCTCTCCTCTCTGCTGGGGTGAGGCTTTTTCCTCCTCCTCGTTCTCGGAGAAGATTCTGCTTCAGAATCGACAAGACCAGGCGTCGGGAGCTCCTTGAGTTCCGTGGCCTCCTTCTTGGTTTTCTTCTCCGCACCACATGGGTACTGAGCCAGCAGCCCTGGCCAACCGGGCGTCCGCTGGTCTTCGGCAAAGGAGCTCGACAGTTAATCTGTCCGGACGTCTTCAGCAGTCCTGTCAAAGGTTAGGGAATTTTAGATCCCACATAGAGTCAATCTATGAAAAAAGAGTCCCGTAAAGGGTAAAATAACTTGCCTCGCTAGCTCGACGCTGCGAGCTGTATCCGCGATCTTCAGTGGCGGATGAGGGAGCCTCGGCGCCCTTGAACAGCACCTTCCAGGCATCTTCGTACGTAGTGTCGAAGAGCCTTTTTAGAGTTGAGTATTGTGCCGGATCGAACTCCCACAATTTGAAGGCCTGTTGTTGGCATGGGAGAATCTGGCGGATGAGCATCACCTGGATTACGTTGACAAGCCTGAGATTCTTGTCCACCAGGTTTGGGACGCATGTTTGGAGTCCGGATAGCTTGTCCGAATTCCCCCACGTCAGGCCTGTCTCTTTCCATGATGAGAGCCATGTGGGGAAGCCAGATATGAACTCGGGGGCCGCCGCCCATTTGGGGTCGCGCGGCTCGGTGATATAGAACCACCCCGATTGCCACCCCTTTATTGTCTCCACGAAGGAGCCCTCGAGCCATAGGACTTTGGCCATCTTGCCAACCATGGCGCCTCCGCACTCCGCTTGACGGCCGCCCACTACCTTCGGCCTGACATTGAAGATCTTCAGCCATAAGTTGAAGTGGGGCTGGATGCAGAGGAAGGCCTCGCACACGACGATGAACGCCGAGATGTTGAGGATGAAATTCGAGGCCAGATCATGGAAGTCCAGGCCGTAGTAGAACATGAGCCCCTGGACAAATGGGTGAAGTGGAAAACCTAGTCCGCGGAGGAAATGGGGGAGAAACACCACCCTCTCATGGGGCCTAGGGGTTGGAATGAGCTGCCCCTCGTCGGGTAGCCGACACGCGATGTCGCCGAACAAGTATCCGGCCTCCCGGAGCTTTGTGACGTGCCCCTCCGTGACGGAGGAGGCCATCCACCTGCCTCCCGCTCCGGACATAGTTGGAGAAGGTTGAGGTGGGGTGTGCGGACTTGGGCGCTGGAGCTCCAGTGCGCGGAAATGGATGAGCAAAGGAGGAAGAAGGCGTAGGTGAAAAAGGTGGATCCTTATCCCCTTATATGGACGGACGAAGCTATGCATCCCCCGCCAGCCTGGTAAAACTCGCTTATCTCCCAAGCGCCGTAATCAAGGGCGCGGATGGGTTACCCACGTCCGTATTGATGATAATTCCGGAATAAGGGGGCACGATCTACGCTTTGATAAAGACGTGCCAAGGGAACCGCCTCGCTAATCGCACTAAGGTGGAACAGTAAAAAAAACACGATTCATATAAAGGCCTGGCCGTGATGTGATGTCACGCCGTGGAATACGTCAGCAGATCTGTGCAAAAGTTATTCTCTCTACGGTAGTATGTGGAACTTGTTTTGCAGAGCCGGCCACTATCCTGGTCTTCAAAACCTTCTATGAAGAATTCGGAGGAGGAACCCGCCTTGCAATGCCGAAGACAATATGCGCGCCGGACTCGTCGTCATTGAAGCCTGGTTCAGGGGCTACTGAGGGATTCCTGGACTAGGGGGTGTCCGGATAGCCGAACTGTCATCTTTGGCCGGACTCCTAGACTATGAAGATACAAGATTGAAGACTTCGTCCCGTGTCCGGATGGGACTTTCCTTGGCGTGGAAGGCAAGCTTGGCGATACGGATATGTAGATCTCCTACCATTGTAACCGACTCTGTGTAACCCTAACCCTATCCGGTGTCTATATAAACCGGAGGGTTTTAGTCCGTAGGACGAACAACAATCATACCATAGGCTAGCTTCTAGGGTTTAGCCTCTACGATCTCGTGGTAGATCTACTCTTGTACTACCCATATCATCAATATTAATCAAGCGGAGTAGGGTATTACCTCCATCGAGAGGGCCCGAACCTGGGTAAAAACATCATGTCCCTTGTCTCCTGTTACCATCCGCCTAGACACACAGTTCGGGACCCCCTACCCGAGATCCGCCGGTTTTGACACCGACAAAGAGCCTCCTTATTACGCAACGAAAAAATGAATACCCACCCTGCTAGATGGGACCCACCATAGTGGGAGGATGACTTGTGGGCCAACTAAGTTGACGGGGACAGAGGGGTTTGTCAACTTAGTCAATATGAATGATTCTAGCTCCAGTGACCGTACGATGTCCATCCAACGACCATAGTGCTTCTTCAACCTCTGGTCTTCTTGCTCCAGCCGCCCAAAGCAGCGCCGGTCGTGCCGCGTGCTCCTGCCTCTCGTGGCCGGCTGTGATGCCGCGGAGGCCTCACCGCCCCCTACTACTCCCACCGCTGGCCCAGTGTATCCCTCTACTCACCCACACCCCCTGTTATTCCGTGGCGATGGCAGCCTCACGCCGCAGCCGAACCAGTGAATCCTCGTACTCCTCTCCCCGCGGGCTACCACTGCTGCGTCTTCCCCGGCTCCGCGTCGTCCCCTTCCTAGGCCTCACCGTCGTCCAGACCACCGCCCTGGTGCTCTCGGCGCGGCGTGGTCAACGTGGTCAACGACCGACTTCCATCGGAAGAGTACTGTACATGCAGAGGCTGACAACTGGGTCCAGGCGGCCGCAACGAAGTGCCTCCTTATTACGCGCAAAATAGTTATTCCTCCACCTGACAGCAAGGACCCACCGGACGGGCCACCTTATTTCACGAAAAAAAACGTTCCCGCCTGACTGCTGGGACCCACCGGACGGGCCAGCGTATTTCGCGAAAAAAACGTTCCCCGCGCTGTCAGCTCGGACCCACCGGAAGTGCCTCCTTATTACACATAAAAGAATGAATACTCCTCTTGCTAGCTGGGACCCACCATGGTGGGAGGCTGACTTATGGCCCTACTAAGTTGACTGGGACGGGGGCCTTTGTCAACTTTAGTCGATATGAATGATTCTAGCTCCAGTGACCGTACAATGTCCATCCAACGGCCGTAGTGCTTCTTCAACTTCTGGTCTTCTTGCTCCAGCCGCCCAAAGCAGCGCCGGTCGTGCCGCATGCCCCTGCCTCCCGTGGCCGGCTGTGCTGCCGCGGAGCCCTCACCTCCCCCTACTATTCCCACCGCTGGCCAGGCCCTGCGGCGACGGTAGCCTCACACCGCAGCCGAACCAGTGAACCCTCGTACTCCTCTCCGCGCGGGCTTCCACTGTCGCGTCTTCCCCGGCTCCCCATCGTCCCCTTCCTAGGCCTCGTTGTCGTCCACCGCCCTGGTGCTCTTGGCGCGGCGTGGTCAACGTGGTCAAGGAACGACTTCCACCGGACGTGGACTGTACGTGGAGAGGCTGACAGCTGGGTCCACGGCCGCAGCAAGGAAGTGCCTCATTATTATGCAGAAAATAATGATTCCTCCACCTGACAGCTGGGACCCACCGGACGGGCCACTGTATTTCGTGAAAAAATGTTTCGCCCTGACTGCTGGGACCCACCAGCTAAATCTTCGCACGTAAGGAAGTGCGTCCGGGCAAAAAAACAAAACGATTCGCCCCCCTGACCGCTAGGACCCACCAGCGACACCTTCGCACGCAAGGAAGTGCGTCCGGGCAAAAAAAAAGAACGATTGGCCCCCCTGACTGCTGGGACCTACCAGCTACATCTTCGCACGCAAGGAAGTGCGTCCGGGAAAAAAAACGATTCGCCCCCCTGACTGCTGGGACCCACCAGCTACATCTTCGCACGCAAGGAAGTGCCTGACAGTCGGGACCCACCTGGTCGAAGCATTCGTAGCATTGTCATTCTGGTCGCGAATGTGTACGTACATACTGGTCGTTGTAGAGGCGCGCACGTGTCGTAGTAGAGGCGCGCACGTAACATGTACATGTACGTACAACGGCGAGGGTGCAAGAAAGAAAATACGGCCACGTAAGTACATACGGGCAGGGTCTTGAATGCCTACTCGCGCATACGTACATGGCTGGGTCGGAACGGAGAAATAGCGTCATCGTCGTGTTCATGGGGAGCCAACCGGCTAGGTCGGAACGGAATGCGTGGTCGTGTTCCTCGGGAGGGATTGGATGGAACAGGCGATGGAAACGAGGCTGGCGCATCATGAGCGGAAGAAACGGACCTCCTACATTACGAACGGGTCCTGTTGATCGGGAGGGTGTGGCGTATCGCAAAAGCAGAGAAGCGGACCTCCTACGGTCGAAACGGGGTCCTGTTGATCGGGAGGGTGTGGCATACCGCAAAACGGACGAGACAGACCTCCTGACGATCAAACGGGGTCTGTTGATCGGGAGGGTGTGGCGATCGCAAAACGGATTTAAACGGACCTCCTACGGTCAAACGGGGTCTGTTCATCGGGAGGGTGTGGCGTCTGCAAAACAGGACTCCACGGATCTGTTCATCTCCACCGTCGACCTCCTCCAGCCTCCACGGGCTACCGTCGACCTCCTCCAGCCTCCACGGGCTCCTGTTCATCCAGCCTCCACCGTGCGCTACTCCACCTCATCGTTCAACCACCCTCCACGGGCACCCCTCCACCGTGTAATGTTCATCCAGCCCTCCACACCACGGGTCTGTTCAACCACCCTCCACGGCCACCCCTCCACCGTCTCACTGTTCATCCAGCCCTCCACACCACGGGTCCTGTTCATCCAGAGGCAACGCCACCGCCATTATTCATCCAACACCCCGCAACGCCATTGCTCATCCAATCGATCGGCTTGATTAGCAAAGCAGCAGCGGCGAATCGCTCCATCGGGTTCGATTAACATCCATCGATCGATCGCTCGGTTTGAGAACGCGTAGTTCTGCGGTCTGCAATCGCTCGGGTTCGATTAGAGCCCAACGCCCGCACACACGCCACAGACGACGAGAGAAAGCGCGATCGCTCAGCCCGACCTCCCACCGTAACCGGCAACTCCCCGAAATTTTCCTCGCCCTCGCTTCTACCATGATTTTTCCGTCATGGACGGCCCAAAGAATGTCATGCAGCTGCGACTCCGGCCCGCCCAGGACGAAAAGCCCATTTTCTGTCATGATTTTTTGTCATAGAAGTAGGAGCCCACCACATCTATGATGATGTCGGGTTTTGTCACAATTATCGTCATAGAAGTGTCATATGTATGATAAAAAAAATTGGTTCAGCCCAAAATGTCACGGATGTGTCTTTTTTTTGTAGTGTTCTTTGGGGCTGAATTGACCCTCTTCCCTTTCATCTTGCTTGAACACTGGCTCCACGGGGTTTTCGGGGTCTTCGGCATTGTTTGGAGTGTCATTGTCTCCGGTGTCGGTGTTGCTTTCCCTTTCTCGATGCGGTCGTGAGCGGTGCCGCTGACGCTGGCGTTTTGGTGGTTCATCGACAGGCTTATCCTCATCTGGATCTTGAGTGCCATCGCCGTTCTTCTTCTCAGAGGTGTCCACCGTGTATACATTGTAAGTAGAAGTGGCCATCCAACGCCCGGTGATGGGCGGGTTTTGACCTGCTTTGGCCTCGACGTCGCCGTCCATGCCATAGATGTCTTCAGAAGCATAGTCTAGCATGTCAGTAAAATCCTCGACAGTGGCTATTAAGTGGGTGGTGGGTGGGACGTAAAATTCCCTAGTCTCAGCCCCCAGTATGAACTGGGCGTATTTCGGAGGTGACACCTCCATGATGGTGAGAGATTGCATTAAGTCCAGCACCACATTTAAGAGCGAGAGTTGTACAGGAGTCTGAGGATCTGCGGAACTAGATTCGATGATAACCGCTAGACCGATCTCGAAGGGCGCAGACCTCGAGAGTTCGGAGTTGGTACCCAGCAGCGAGTCTGGCTTCCCGATGACGAGGGGAGTCCCGTTTGATTATGGGTCCACCGACGGCATAGTCGCCTCTGGGTCTCCGGCTAGAAGCTCCATGATGGGAGTGAGTCCGGCGGGGTTCACCCTCCCGTCTTTGGATGAAGTGGTCTGCCATGGATCTAAGGCCGAGGCGGACATGAGTGTCGACCCCTGAACGGGATCTGACAGTAGATCCGGGGGGGGGGGGCTCCTTCATGTGGGTGGGGAGCAGCGGCCGAGGCCATGAACCCCTCGAAGATCAGGTCTCCTCGGATATCGGCGATGTAGTTCAAGCTTGCAAACCAGATCTGGTGACTAGGGGCGTAGCTATCGACCTGCTCAAGGTGACTGGCGCCGTTGCCGGGGAGGTGAGTGCTTGAAGGTATATCTTTAGATCTTGCAATCGAATCTTTTAGTTTCTTGTTTTATCACTAGTTTATTTTATAAAAGAAAACTACAAAAAAAATGGAATTGAGTTTGCCTCATACACTTCATCTTTTTAATATCTTTCGTGAGTATGATGGAAAGGAAAATTTTGCTCAAGTGCTAGAATAAGAAGTCTATAGAATGTTTGGCACTAAATCTTTGAATGATGAGCATGATTGCAATGTTATTAGTGTGAACTCTTTGAATATCCATAGTACTAATGATGATTGCACTAGTCATGATGAAAATATCTCTTATAAGCATGTCGATTTTTGTGGAGTGCATAGAGTTTGCAAGTACATACCAAACAGGGAAGATAGATTTTGCAAGAGGCATAAGTATTTGGAAACTAAATGGTTGCAAGAAAGGCTAGATGTTTGTGCTGAAAATTTAAACTTTTTTAGCCGTACTTGTGAACTTTGCAATGAACGTGATCATTTCAGTACCCAATGCAAATTGTTTCATTGATCGTATCATGTCCAAAAATTGTGATGACTTGATTTCCCTTGCACATCGTAATGAACTTAGTTTGCTCTCGGGTTATGAAGAAATGAAACATATAACTAAGGTTATTCCAGAATTTGCCCTTGATAGAGTTCTTAATTTTGATCTAGAAGAAATTTATATGTATTGTGCGGTGAATTGCATTGAAAATCCTTATATTTCCAATTACATAAAGAAAAGAAAACAAATAGAAGATGAAGAGAATACTAACGAAAGGGAAGAGACTTCCCAATATTCTCCTATTATTTCTTATGATGAATCAGGTAACGAGGAGGAGCCTTCTATTCAACCAATCTCATTAATAAGGAGCTCCAAAAAGAGGATTGAACCCACACATGATGTGAAGAAGAAAAAGAAAAGACGGGGAAGCAAAGGTAGAAAGGTATCTCTCCCAAATGATGTTGCTCCTATTACTCATCATGATGATGATAATTTCTATACTATTGGTGCTATCCATACTATTAATGATGAGAGTGATTATCCTTATGATATGAAAAGGCCCAAGCTTGGGGATGCTATGTTTGATGAAGATGATGTTTTTGAGAATATATTTGCTTCAATTAATGTTTTTCCCAAGCTTGGGGATGCTATGTTTAATGAAGATGATATTTTTAGTCTCCCAAGTTTTGATATGCAAATTTATAATGATGATAGCATGCCTCCTACTTAGATGATTTTATTGATGAAAGTGGGTTTGGAAGAGTGTCAACTTTAGGAAGTAATGATCCCACTATTTTGGAGGATGTCGTATCTTATTGTGACAATTATCAAAGTGGATTTGGAGTGGTCATGACTTTATTTAGTTATGATTCCACTATCTTGGAAGAGGTTTCAATTGATTATGATGAGAACAAAGTTGCTACTTATGATGATTATTGTGATGATACTTATGCTATAAAAAGTAGTGATGATTATATTTATAAAACTTATCATGATTATGATTACCCCTTTTCTGAATATTACTCTTTTAATGTGGAAACAATTTATAGTATTCGAGTTTCTTATGATACTCCCACTATTCCGAATGAGAAGAATTTTGCTTATGTGGAGAGTAGTAAAAATTCTATACTTGCAGATCATGAAAAGAACGCTTTAGGTGCTGGTTATATTGTTGAATCCATCCATTATGTTACTGAAAATTATTATGAGGGAGGAATATATGCTTGTAAGAATTGCAATAATATCAAGTTTCCTCTCTATGCGCTTAAAGTTTTAAAGTTATGCTTGTTTTTCCTTCCTATGCTAGTTGATTATTGTTCCCATAAGTTGTTTGCTCAAAAAATCCCTATGCATAGGAAGTGGGTTAGACTTAAATGTGCTAGTCATATTCTTCATGATGCTCTTTTTATGTTTCAATTCTTATCTTTTATGTGAGCATCATAGAAATCATCATGCCTAGCTAGGGGCGTTAAACGATAGCGCTTGTTGGGAGGCAACCCAATTTTATTTTAGTTTCTTGCTTTTGGTTATGTTTAGTAATAAATAATCTACCTAGCCTCTGGTTAGATGTGGTTTTATGTTTTAATTAGTGTTTGTGCCAAGTTAAACCTATAGAATCTTCTTGGATGATAGTTATTTGATCTTGCTGAAATTCCAGAAACTTTCTATTCACAAAAACAATTGTTAAAAATTACCAGAACGTGATATAATACTGATTCCAATTGCATAAGATCAATAAACAAATTATTTAGGTCTTCCTATTTTGGTAGAATTTTTAGAGTTCCAGAAGTTTGCGTTAGTTACAGATTACTACAGACTGTTCTGTTTTTGACAGATTCTGTTTTTCGTGTGTTGTTTGCTTATTGTGATGAGTCTATGGCTAGTAAAAGAGTTTATAAACCATAAAGAAGTTGTAATACAGTAATTTTAACACCAATATAAATAAAGAATGAGTTCAATACAGTACCTTGAAGTGGTGTTTTCTTTTCTTTTGCTAACGGAGCTTACGAGTTTTCTGTTAAGTTTTGTGTTGTGAAGTTTTCAAGTTTTGGGTAAAGATTCGATGGACTATGGAATAAGGAGTGGAAAGAGCCTAAGATTGGGGATGCCCAAGGCACCATAAGGTAAATCCAAGGACACCAAAAAGCCAAAGCTTGGGGATGCCCCGGAAGGCATCCCCTCTTTCGTCCTCATCCATCGGTAAATTTACTTGGAGCTATATTTTTATTCACCACATGATATGTGTTTTGCTTGGAGCGTCATGTCATTTTATTTTGTCTTGCTTGCTGTTTTAATAATATCCCAAGATCTTAAACTCATTGGTCTTCACTTATATCTTTCGGAGTAGTTTGTTGTTTGCTCTAGTGCTTCACTTATATCTTTTAGAGCACGGCGGTGGATTTATTTTGAAGAAATATATGAACTCTCATGCTTCACTTATATTATTTTGAGAGTCTTAAACAGCATGGTAATTTTCTTTAATTGTGAAATTAATCTTCCATATTGAGTTCATTAAATATCATGAGAAGTTAGATACTTAATAAGTGTTTTGAGATATAAAGGTGGTAATATTAGAGTGTGCTAGTTGAGTAATTGTGAAATTGAGAAATACTTGTGTTAAAGTTGGCAAGTCCCGTAGCATGCGCGTATGGTAAAAGTTGTGTAACAATTTTGACACATAGGTGTTATTTTATTGCTTTCCTTATGAGTGGCGGTCGGGGACGGGCGATGGTCTTTTCCTACCAATCTATCCCTCTAGGGGCATGCGTAGTAGTACTTTGTTTCGAGGGCTAATAAACTTTTGCAATAAGTATATGAGTTCTTTATGTGAGTCCATGGATTATACGCACTCTCAACCTTCCACAATTTTTCTAGCCTCTACGGTACCGCGCATTGCCCTTTCTCACCTTGAGAGTTGGTGCAAACTTCGCCGGTGCATCCAAACCCCGTGATATGATACGCTCTATCACACATAAGCCTCCTTATATCTTCCTCAAAACAGCCACCATACCTACCTATCATGGCATTTCCATAGCCATTCCGAGATATATTACCATGCAACTTTCCACCGTTCCATTTATTATGACACGCTTCATCATTGTCATATTGCTTTGCATGATCATGTAGTTGACATCGTATTTTGTGGCAAAGCCACCATTCATAATTTTTTCATACATGTCACTCTTTATTCATCGCATATCCCGGTACACCACCGGAGGCATTCACATAGAGTCATATTTTGTTCTAAGTATTGAGTTGTAATTGTTGAGTTGTAAATAATAAAAGTGTGATGATCATCATTATTAGAGCATTGTCCCATGTGAGGAAAGGATGATGGAGACTATGATTCCCCCACAAGTCGGGATGAGACTCCGGACTAAACAAAAAAAAGAGGCCAAAGAAAGAAAAAAAGAAGGCCCAAAGAAAAGAAAAAAGAAAAAAATGAGAGAAAAAGAGAGAAGGGACAATGTTACTATCCTTTTTCCACACTTGTGCTTCAAAGTAGCACCGTGATCTTCATGATAGAGAGTCTCCTATGTTGTCACTTTCATATACTAGTGGCAATCTTTCATCATAGAACTTGGCTTGTATATTCCAATGATGGGCTTCCTCAAAATGCCCTTGGTCTTCGTGAGCAAGTGAGTTGGATGCACACCCACTTAGTTTATTTTTGAGCTTTCATACACTTATAGCTCTAGTGCATCCGTTGCATGGCAATCCCTACTCCTCTCATTGACATCAATTGATGGGAATCTCCATGGCCTATTGATTAGCCGCGTCAATATGAGACTTTCTACCTTTTTTGTCTTCTCTCATAACCCCCATCATTATACTTTACTCCACCCATAGTGCTATATCCATGTCTTGCGCTCATGTATTGCGTAAGAGTTGAAAAGGTTGAAGCGCGTTAAAAGTATGAACCAATTGCTCGGCTTGTCATCGGGGTTATGCATGATGAGAACGTTTGTCTGACAATATTGAAACATGGCCTAACTATATGATTTTGTAGGGATAAGCTTTCTTTGGCTATGATATTTTGATAAGACATAATTGGTTGGTTAGCATGTTTGAAGTATTATAGTTTTTCTGTCAACATTAAACTTTTATCTTGATTCTTTCGGATCTAAATATTCATGCCACAATAAAAATATTTACATTGAGAATTATGCTAAGAAGCATTCCACATCAAAAATTTTGTTTTATCATTTACCTACTCGAGAACGAGCAGGAATTAAGCTTGGGGATGTTGATACGTCTCCAACGTATCTATAATTTTTTATTGTTCCATGCTATTATATTATCTGTTTTGGATGTTTATGGGCTTTATTATACACTTTTATACTATTTTTGGGACTAACCTATTAACCCAGAGCCCAGTGCCAGTTTCCCTTTTTCCCCTTGTTTCAGTGTTTCGCAGAAAAGGAATATCAAACGGAGTCCAAACAGAATGAAACCTTCGGGAGCGTGATTTTTGGAACGAACGCAATCCAGGAGACTTGGAGTTGAAGTCAAGGAAGCTTCAAGGTGGCCACGAGGTAGGGAGGCGCGCCTGCCCCCTTGGGCGCGCCTCCACCCTCGTGGGCCCCTTGTGGCTCCCCTTACTGACTTCTTTCGCCTATGTATATCCATATACCCTAAAAACTTTGGGGAACAGAATAGATCGGGAGTTTCGCTGCCGCAAGCCTCTGTAGCCACCAAAAACCAATTGAGACCCTGTTCCGGCACCCTGCCGGAGGGGGGAACCCTCACTGGTGGCCATCTTCATCATCCCGGCGCTCTCCATGACGAGGAGGGAGTAGTTCACCCTCGGGGCTGAGGGTATGTACCAGTAGCTATGTGTTTGATCTCTCTCTCTCGTGTTCTTGAGATGGTACGATCTTGATATATCGCGAGCTTCGCTATTATAGTTGGATCTTATGATGTTTCTCCCCCTCTACTCTCTTGTAATGGATTGAGTTTTCCCTTTGAAGTTATCTTATCGGATTGAGTCTTTAAGGATTTGAGAACACTTGATGTATGTCGTGCATGTGCTTATCTGTGGTGACAATGGGATATCACGTGATCCACTTGATGTATGTTTTGGTGATCAACTTGCGGGTTCCGCTCGTGAACTTATGCATAGGGGTTGGCACACGTTTTCGTCTTGACTCTCCGATAGAAACTTTGGGGCACTCTTTGAAGTACTTTGTGTTGGTTTGAATAGATGAATCTAAGATTGTGTGATGCATATCGTATAATCATACCCACAGATACTTGAGGTGACATTGGAGTATCTAGGTGACATTAGGGTTTTGGTTGACTTTTGTCTTAAGGTGTTATTCTAGTACGAACTCTATGATATATCGAACGAAAAGAATAATTTCATGTTATTTTACTACGGACTCTTGAATAGATCGATCAGAAAGAATAACTTTGAGGTGGTTTCGTACCCTACAATAATCTCTTCGTTTGTTCTCTGCTATTAGTGACTTTGGAGTGACTCTTTGTTGCACGTTGAGGGATAGTTATATGATCCAGTTATGTTATTATTGTTGAGAGAACTTGCACTAGTGAAAGTATGAACCCTAGGCCTTGTTTCCTAGCATTGCAATACCGTTTACGCTCACTTTTATTACTTGTTACCTTGCTGTTTTTATATTTTCAGATTACAAAAACCTATATCTACCATCCATATTGCACTTGTATCACCATCTCTTCGCCGAACTAGTGCACCTATACAATTTACCATTGTATTTGGGTGTGTTGGGGACACAAGAGACTCCTTGTTATTTGGTTGCAGGGTTGTTTGAGAGAGACCATCTTCATCCTACGCCTCCCACGGATTGATAAAACTTAGGTCATCCACTTGAGGGAAATTTGCTACTATCCTACAAACCTCTGCACTTGGAGGCCCAACAACGTCTACAAGAAGAAGGTTGTGTAGTAGACATCAGTGACCGGTCGAGTTGGCACGTAGCACGAAGCCGCCAAACACCAAGAGTTGGCCAGGGAGAAAGGTCTCCCTGGAAACAGCGTCGTCGTTGATGACAAGGCGAGTCATCGATCCTTCTGTCAACAACACAACGGAACTCTCAATGAAAGCACCAATGTCGGTGTCAAAACCGGCAGATCTCGGGTAGGGGGTCCCAAGATGTGTGTCTAAGGATCGATGGTAACAAGGACACAAGGGACACAATGTTTACCCAAGTTCGGGCCCTCTTAAAGGAGGTTAAACCCCACGTCCTGCTTGATTATATTCGATATGCATAGGGGTTACAAGAGTTGATCTACATCGAGATCGTAATGGCCGAACCCTAGTTGTCTAGCCTATGGTCGTTCCGGTAGCCTCTACGGACTAAACCCTCTGGTTTATATATACAGCGGAGGGGCCTAGGGTTTTACAGAGTCGGTTTACAAGGGAATGAAATAGTACATCCGGACACCAAACTTGCCGTCCATGCATATAGGGGTCCTATCCGGACACGGGGGATAGTATTCTGTTTTATCTTCACGGCCCATCAGTCCGGCCCATATCGAATAGACCGGACACCCAAGGACCCCCTAGTCTAGGACTCTCTCAGTGGTGTTTTTGCGTTGTTGCCTTATTGAAGACATTGCTCATATTTGCCCCAACTTTTTTTTCAAGTGTAAATTAAGGATTTAACCTTTGGCAGTTAGATTCGATGAAAATGGCACTTGACAGTTGTCCCCTTTCTGAAGGCATTGCTATTGGAGAGACTTTCTCATTGTCTTTGTAATGTCAAGAGATGGTTGGTGCAGATGATCGTTATTGTAGTTTGTTGACCGCTGTTTTGATCGCTTCAGAGTTTTTTTCTTCCACCTAGGTAAAGTTTCTGTCTTGGATGACTTTCCTCCATGTTGTGCTGAATTTCTAATCATGTAGGGTCTGTTGTGTTCTTATTATTTTGTATTCTTTTGTGCAACATTTTGAGTCAATAAAATCCGTCCTTTAACAAAATAAAAAACAATGGTATTTTTCAAATTGATTTATTTTTTAACCATGATAATCATTTCCCGTCTCCTACCGAAATTCATAAATCCCGTGAATTTCAAGCGAAATTTCGAAAGTTTTCTCCCATGCAAACAAAGAGAGCAGGTATGAAGTGTCAGTTTGGCCAACCCTAGCTTTCCTTTCCATCACAACTAGATTGTAAGTGTGGCTTGCCGCACCCCCGCACCCCTACTGGGTGCGGTCATACTGAACCTGGTAGGAAATACGGCTGCCACACCCCTGCCGGTGCAGCCACATCCAACCTGGTAACAAAGAAACTTGAGCATTGCATATAAAATATAACATAGCAAGATATAGGTTACACAAAAGCACCATCCATGAACCGACCCAAAAAAATATAGACATTTATAATGCCTCGGTTTTGATGGGAACTTAACCAAAAGAGGTATAGATAGTTATATAACAATAATGGTTCAGTACAAATAAGTTTAGTTACATGCCACATGTCAACCCAATCAGGACCAACCCCAGATAGCTCACTAGTACACCATATAAATTTCAGGATAGAAAGGTGTGAAGGCGATGACACATAAAAGGAACTCCACGGCCATTGATATACCTCAAAGAAAGCAATTACACATAATATGATCCCCATTTAGAAAGTCAAGAGGAAAGTGCAAAAGACTTGATGTGAGTCATTTTTACAGAATTTGCACTGAGGTTCAAATAGCTGTCGATGGAGGACGTCATTGTAGCTCATTGTATAATACAACATGAGGGTCATCAGTGTAGAGGCAAATGATTCCCAACAGCAACCGGCATGGAGATCCTTCCATCAGTAATCAAGTCAACAATGAGATGCCTGTGGAAAAAGCATCCAAGTATAGATGTTCACTCTGCTGAATAAAAAAACATATGCCCAGGTATTTTTATGTGAAGTGCAGTATAAACTTCAAAGTATCAAGAGCTTGAAACTGATCTCAAAAGCCGAAACAATGCGAAGAGGATTATTTCTCCACGGGAATTGAGTAAGGAGACATTCACAACATACTCTTTGTAGAGTTCTATGATTTCGATGTCCAACTGTTGTAGCTTTAACAATGGTGGAAGAATATGCTAAATGTGTTTCCTCCTATTCAGCAAAAATAAAAAATGCTACTCCCCAACCCAACACACAATCCCCTGTCAGACAACAATCTTAATTTCAGTAGCCTAACTGGGCAGTTTAATTCATGCATACTCTACAGATCTTAAGAAACTGGGCGATAAACATGGAACTGGAACGCGATCCTTAATCGCAGTTGTCAACGTACCTAAAAGCAAAAACACTCCCACTTGAGCTAAGCAGTAGGCATGGTTGCGCCCGCGGGAGGCAGGGTTCTGGACGATGATGTTAAGTTGTCAGTCTAAAACTGTCGCTCAGGCGAAGAAATAATACATGCAAACTATAGGGAAATAAAGAAGAAGGTGCGCAACATAGGAGTGGTACACAACACAAGGCAAAGATTATATATTAAACATAGTAGATTTTTCTAGTAGCAGGGGTAGAGGAGAATATTAGAATTATTTTATTAAGCTTTAAAGAGGGAGTGGGCCATAAATTCTTCAATTAGAAATCGCCAATATATCAAATATAGTTTGGAGGCTTTCCCAAGACATTGATTATCTTGCTATATAAACACTGGAACAGAGCAAGCACAAACTAAGGTAGAGAAAAATGAAAAATAGAGATGCTACCTGCAGGCTGCGGCAGCTGTAGCATGGGGATGATCACAGAGCTTAGAGCAAGTTTCTTGTTGCAAAATAAGAGAGCATATTCCTAAAACACACAATCGATGCTATTCATTCCCATCCAGTCGTGTGTGTATCTTTTTTTCACTATGCAGTTTGATACACTGAGACTTCGCCTCCAATTCAAGCATAAGCACATGACAAATTGCATAGTGAACCTGAGTTTGATCTCCTGAAACCTGGAGCCTTGAATATTTGAATAAGAGAACATAAAGAAACAACTCTGCTGAGTAATCCTATATGGAGATCATATTATCTTTCTAGAGAAGTACAACGAAATGGATTGTGGAGGGATAACTTCAACATGCAAATAGTAGCCCTTTGAGCAAAAATTCTAGAATCTCTTGAAACAATCACGTCGGTCTGGTGTATGTGTATAGCTTACCTTAGTGACAGGAGGAAGAGGCAGTTAGAACTGCGCACGACTGCTCTCCTTCTTCCAACCTTCCTCTTCAGCTTGCCTCCTCTTTTTGCAAGCAGTGCCCTGGCCATGGGGAGAAAAAAAGTAAGCATTTACTGCAATAACCTATGTAAATTTCTTCAGTCCAAAGAACAAACAAATGTTATCTTCTTCATATGCTTATAGAAATTGAGGAACATGTTTAGAGCCGTTGGAAATAGAAACAAATATATTTGGACTATATCCAGTTGAAAATAGGAGGACGGGTAGCTACCACAATTTTCTAAAGCTAGCAACATAGAAAAGGACCAGCCACCACTTGTATGTTACCGTTGAGTAAATCTAAAATTTTTTAATTTAGAAGGTTCAGGCACATTCTCACACATCAATTTGGCCATATTTAACCTGTACTAACGCAAAGAGCGTAGATATTACAATACCAAACCTGCTGCCGGACTTGACGGCGGCGAGGATGCCGGCATCCACCCGAAAAATCTCTCTATGAATCTTCTACATCAGCTGCTTGACCACCAACAACGACACCTCTGTCAAGCCACAAGAAAACACAAGCGATGATAAATCCCTGAACAGGGAAGCTCGAAAAGTGTGCATTGCAATTACATGGAAACAACAAACAGAAGGAGCTAGCATCAATTTCAGGAATATTTTTGCAACAACGTGTAGTCATGCACAACACTATCAATTCTAAGATGCCTATGGTGTACAGAGATTCATGCACTTTGATCAAACAGAGACAATATTGCAAGGCAGAAGATGAGGTGATGACTGCAAAACTTAACCAAAAGGTTTAACTACGGAAGGAGGAGCGAGACAGATATATGTTGAGTAAGTGAATTTGGTATTTCATACATTATACAACAATGTGCAATAACTCATGCTGCCTGTCAATGTAGGTACTGCATGCCTTTCATTTGTTTCATATGAACTGGCCAACTCCACACAAAAAATGGAAAAACCAATACAAACATTAGACTTGGTAAGCCACAACACAAGCCCAAAAATGTAAAATATTACAGAACACACATGAGATGCTAATATAATTGGATAGAAAGCTATGGAGCACACATTTGTATCATCTAGTGTAAACTGCAACAGTGCAACCCATAAGAGCTTTAGTTGTGAACAACAAAAATTAGCTCTGTGCAGTGAACAAAGCATCTAAATGAATATAAAGAAAGATGCAGCCATGCCAATATTGTAATTGGTACATCCACCAAAGACATAATCAAGAAACAAATTGCCCACATTCATAGTCATCATCTAATCCCAAACAATGTACAAAAGCTCAAGATTAAGACACAATTAGAAGAGACAACCATAAGTATGTCCAAAACAGAAAACCGGGGCAACGAGCAGGTGGCCGTTGGAGGCGATGCCCACCTCCACCACTGAAACCCTGGCAAGGTACATCGATGGGGGCGACCACAGGAGGTGAAGAAAATTAGATCGGCGAGGTGAAGCTAGTAGAGCTCGTCGAGGAGTAGCCATGTGTGTGTTGGGCGGCGCCGCAGCTCACCGGAGCAGCCGGAATCGGCCGGCGATCGAGGTGGCAACAGTGCGGATCGAGCGAGAGAAGTACGAGAGAGGGAAAAACCTGGGCGAGCGAGAGAGTTTCGTGAGTGCGTTAGGCACGCCCCCTCCCCTCATCCAACCACGGGCCAACCTAGGGCCAACCACGCACACGGGAAAAAGGTGGAAAGACGAAAATACCCTCGGCGGGGCTACGAAATCACATGCGGTGGCACAAGATCTTTTACTGCTGGAGCGCGACGACGGAGCACACAAGACACCATGCCAGCCACGGCAACCGATAGGCGCGACCCACCAGGAATCGACCCCACGCATCAGCGAGGCAGCAAAGTAATTCCGGAGTAAACAAAACCAGTAAGAAAAACCGGATGGAAGCTACTATTCATTGTAGCAGTGATCCGGTCTGATCCAACGGCCGAGATCTCTCCCGAGCGAGACCCTACGGTCAAGAATGCATCAAGACAAAGATCCGACGGTCAGAAATCCGGAGCGGTGAGGAGGCTGGGTGGCTCCTGCTATGCTTGTTTCTGGATTCACTCCCTACCTCCCCACTCCATTCCCCATTTCCCCATCCGTTCTAGTGCGCCGGCGGGTGGAGCATTGCGGCCAAATCTGCCGTCCCGCTAGCCGCCGGCCATGGAGGCCGCCGCAGCGCCCGTGGCCAACCAGGGGGGATCCCATGGGACCGCAGCGAAGACGGCGCGGTGTGGCGACTCCGACGAGAGCGCCGCCGATTTCATCAGCAAGGTCCCCGATGCCGTCCTCTGCACCATCATCTCCCTCCTCCCCACCAAGGACGGCGGCCGGACGCAGGTCTTCTCCCGCCGATGGCGCCCCCTGTGGAGCGCCGCGCCTCTCAACCTCGAGGTCCGCACCCGTCACCCCGGCCCCGGCGTCCCCATCCGCACCTCCTCCGTCTTCCCTGATGCCGCCTCCGAGGTAATCTCCCAGCATCCTGGCCCCGCCCGCCGATTCTGCTTCCACGGCCTCTGCCCCGGCGACCTCCACGACCAGGCGGAGACCTGGTTCCGCTCCCGAGCCCTCGCCAACCTTCAGCAGCTCGATGTCGGCTACGCGTTCTGCGATGAACGTAATCCGGGGAGAAACCCGCTGCCGCCATCGGCGCTCCGCTCTGCGCCTACCCTCCTAGCTGCCAAGATCAGCTGTTGTGATTTGCCCCGAGAGATGGTGCCGTCCATGGGCTTTGACCTCCTCCAGCGTCTCTCCTTGATCTCCGTTTACATCTCAGCGGACGTCTTCCGCGGGCTGCTCCCTGCTTGCCCTGCCTTGGAGAGCCTACACATGTCCAACGTTCTTGGTACGCGTTGCCTCCATGTTCGCTCGCCGACTCTTAGGAGTATATGCTTCCGTGACACCTCTGGTAAAGCAGAGCTGGTCATCGAGGATGCGCCTCGCCTTGTGAGGATACTAATGCCTTTTGGTATCCGAGAAAATTGTGGTACTATCCGGGTAATTTGTGCGCCTAAACTGGAGATATTGGGCCCTTTGTCACCTGTCGTCTCCAAGCTCCTCCTAGTCTCCCAGGTAGCACCGGCATCATCCTTTAACCTTGCATTTGGCATTCCTAGCTAGTTTCCTACACGGAGATAATTATTATTTTTCCATGTTCATTGTTTGTTTTCTTCAGGGAGTAAGTCCATCCGACTTGGCAAACTCGATGCACACCGTGAAGATTTTGGCTCTTAGGTGTTCCGGGTATGCATTGGATGGAGTTCTTGATATCCTTAGGAGCTTCCCCTGTCTCGAGAAGCTCTATATCATTGTGAGTGCTCATCTTTGCTTGCTTTATAACTTCTGATTTTATTTACATCCTGTTTGTTACTGCTTTAATACTGAGACGCTTGACAGATTCTTAATATCCATTTTGCAGTTTCACAAACACTATGAGACGGATGCGAAAATCGAGCCTCAGTATGACCGACTATATCCAATTGAATGCCTTCAAACCCATCTCAAAACCGTGGTGTTTGAAACATTCGTGGGCCATGATAAACAGCTTGAGTTTGCCAAGTTCTTTGTTCTGAATGCAAAGGTGCTAAACAAAATTGAATTTGAAGGAATATATGGTGCCACAAACGATGTATCGCTGGCTTACCAACACACGCTGCTACGAGTGGAAAACAGAGCTTCTCGAGATGCCCAATTTGAATTCAACAGCAGATATCGCAATACTGCGATTCATCTCCGCAGGCATATCCATGATTTGTCAGTGGCCGACCCCTTCGAACAGCTATAGACAGGGTTGATGCCTGAAGATTGCGCTGTTCTTAGTGTCTTGTGCTTGTTTTGCTGGCGATGTTGATGTCGAATAATTGCACTGTCTTCCGCATAGACCTGCTCTTTTTTCTAGTCTAAGGTTCCTCTGTAATTCAAGTACCTTATGAAGGTACCCCTGTTAAAACTGCAAGAGATGCTTTTAGATGCAAAAAAGAATGCACTGTGAAAATTGTTTATGACTTTGAATTTGTACCTGGAGACAGCTTGTAAGTGGTAGCCCCATCCTCCTATGGTCTTATCCTGCACAATTGTTTATGGCTTTGTTCTGCCTAAGCTGTGCTAGGAACACATCCCTGTGTCGGAAACTTCATTGTGTTTTCAGTTATCATATAGAAAAGCGCGAGATGTTTGCTTGCTGATTTGGTTTTCTTCGAGTGTTCATACAGAATCTGATTGATGCTTACAAAGGTCAACCTGCAGGCTAGGCCCCTATGCATTTCTAGCTAGGAAGGAGAGGTTTCTGTTATTTTCTATCAGGCTCAAGTTTTGCCACTGATCCTCATCAGCCCTGGGGGAGTCCAGGACTGAATGCTGCATCTTGGTAATTGATCTTTCATCCAAGAAACAGCATTGGATTGGGCTTAAGATGATGTTGGTTTTGGCAGATGGTTATCCTCGTGTCGTGCGTACCACTTGACGCGCATCAACTTGTTTTTCTGCGTTGCTGTTTGCCAAAAGAAAAGAGAGAGTTGTTGCCTGTACTTTTGGCAAAAGTGCAGGACACAATCCGCATGGTTGGAAACCGCCGTGGCTTGGAGCCGAAACGCCACAGGCTCTTCGGTGTCGAAACCACGGGCTCTTTGTGACGTTTAGACTGCCATAGTGGGGAGTAACTTCAATAGTAACAAGTCCAACTCAGCAAATTTACTTATGTGGCAATGATTTAATAAGAGGAGGGATGATTTGAGTAATATATGTAGTTACTCATACTATGGGTAACATCACACATACTAAGACAAGATTAGTTTACAACCAGACAAATGAAGTGTTGTATGACACCACACATACTGTCAGACTTGGCAAATCCGCCCCATATATGTCTGCGGACGCGCCTGGGCATGCCGGCGGACACTGATCGAACACTCCCTATATCCGCGCCTTCACTCCCGCGTATCTCATATTCCAGCCCCTATATTCATACTAAACCATGCAATGTTGATAAAAAACCACGTAGATGATGAACGGACATAAAATGCACAACCGGTTCATCAAAATATCACAACCAGATCTTCAAAAGATAGTCAAAGTTTACATAATACACATAATACGGCGGACAAGTTTAAACTACATCTAAAAACTTGAAATTAAGACGGATGTTCACCACTTCCTCGCCGACCCTTTGCCCTTCCGGTCGTCGGCACAACTGTAGGAGTCCGCGACAGGAGGTGGGTCCACGTTGGAGCTGTCGGACCCGTCGAAGGAGGAGGAATCGAAGATGACGATGTAGCGTTGCAAGCGCCGGACGACGCGGTCTTGCTTGCGCTTGAGCTTGGCCACCTTCACCGCCTCTGCCGCCACCTCTCGCTCGGATTGCTCAATGTCGAGCCGGAGTTGCTTGGTGTTGATCCTTCGAAGCCGTCGGGCCTTCGTCTCCGCCTCAGTCAGTGACTGGTGGCACAGAGACAGTCGTCCTCGTCGGGTACCTGGCAGCTGCAAGTAGACTACGTAGACGCGTCGAACCCGCCCGAAATCTCTCTTGCTCTCTGCTTCTTGCGGCGGGCGGCACGTGCCTCTGACTCCAGAGTCCGCATCCGTGGCTGTGGCGGAGCGGGCACTAGAACCCAGCGTTGCCCGTGCGGAGTAGCGGTTCGAGACATCCGGTGCCAACACCTCCGAGTGGTTCGTCAAACAATACGGCCCACGGGTAAAGATTTTCTTTTCAAGGTCTGATCCTTGGAATTGATTCGCCGGCGCAGGTGAACCTCTTCGCCGACCACTCCGAGGTGATGAACCTGGAGCGCCTCCGAGGCTTCGACGTGCGCTGGAGCGTCCGACCCCTGCTCCCTTCGCCGTTCTTCCTGATGTGGGAGCTAGGGCTAGCCATCCCCTCTACTCCTGTAGAAACATGCTCTCACTAGTCATATATCATCTCCGTTGCAACCCTGGCATGAGGTACTTCACCATGGATACAAACCAGAAGCGGACTTAGGGTGTTAGAGTATATCCAGCCGTTGGCCCCCCCAGAAGGCCCTAAAAATCACCCCCGAGGACGCACCGGTGCTAAACCGCGTGCTGGGGGCGTGATGTCCCCCAGTCACGGCGTCCATGCTTTTTTGAAAATCTAAATTCCGGAACAAATACGGCGCAAATTCAACCAAACTTCGGCGAGTTTATTCATATTTAAAATATTTTACAAAAAAGAAAAAAAACGCTACTAGGCTGCTCCTCGCCGTCTCCCTCGCCACTCCTCGCCGCCCGCCGCCCTTGCAGTTCTACAAGCCGAGGAGGTTGTAGAACCGCGTGTAGTCGCCGTCGTCGTCGTCGTCACCTCCGCTGCGGCCGCCGTCCCTGCTGCAACCCTTCCCCGATTGGCGCGGCGGGTTGGACGGTCCGGGGGCGTCCTCGTCGTCGTCGCTGTCGAGGATCACGACGCCGTGCTCGTCCTCACGCCCACGTTTGCGGGCGGCTATCTACTCCAGGGCTCGGCGCTGCCGGACCATCTCGTCGCGGAGGTAGTCGTCCCGCGCCCACTGTAGGGTGTCCTCGTCGGAGAAGCCGCGCCGGTCTATCTCCTCGTACTCCGCGGGGAGGCCGGGCTCCGGCTTGGGCCTGACGAGGACGAGGCGGCCAGAGGCAGGGGTGGAGTCGCCGATGCGGACGTCAGAGCTGCGGCTGCGCCGGCTGACCGGCATGTTCTCGGGCTCCAGCTTGACGGGGCGGAGGCATGGAGAGCCGGACGAGCGGCCGGACGAGGAGGAGGACGCCCCGTGGTCCATGCGCCTCGGCGTCCACGAGTTCCCACGCTGGCGAGAGAAGGACGGGGGAGCGGGGTACTCCAGCCTCGGCGTGTTGCCGCCCTCGATGTACTCGAGGACGGCCTCCAGCGTGCGGCCGGCACGCCCCACCATCAGCACCGCCCCTCGGAGTTGAGCCTTCCGGAGGGCACGACGTCGTTGGTGGCCTCGAGCTGCTCGGCATGGCGGCGGCGGAAATATGGCTCCCAGAGTGGGCTGTCGGGGACGTAGCGTGGCCCCTCCCTCGCCGCCCGCGGCAGGGAGGCGTGGATACGCGTGATCTCCGCACACCGCGCCGCCCCGGTGTGCGGTGGTGGCACCGGGACCCCACCGGCGCTGATTCTCCACGCCCCGGGCACCCGCATGTCCGGCGGGACCGGGTACTCGGCCTTGAAGAGGAGCCGAGCTTCGTCCTCGTGAAGGTGGCGGCGGCCGAAGCCGTTCGCTGCCGCGCCGTTGCCTAGGAATCGCTGGGCCATGCTTTGATCTAGAGACGGCGAGAGGAGAGGGAGGAAGGGGGAGAAATGGCGCGTCAGCGGTGGAGACTCTGTGCGTGTCACCGGCGCGCTGGGGATCGGCTTATATAGGCGGAGGCGCCGCCCGTACGCGTGGCCGCCGTTGTACGCGTGGCGGGCGAGGGGACGCGCGTCGTCCAGTCTTCACTGCGCCGCCCGTGAGGCATGAATGGAGGCTGACCGGTGCGGCAGCGCGTGGCAGCTTTGGCGTTGATTCGCCACGGGAAACAAGGCGATGAGGACGACGGAGCGGCGAGAAGAGAGACGAGTCGCTGGCAAGGAGGGGCCCGACTCTTTCGCGCCAAAAACGATTCGCCCGGCGCCCCGAGCGCCCCCAGCGCGCCAGGTTCGGGTTGGGTCCGCCGGCGCCAATTTCGGCCCGAGCCGGCGAAAAATGGGCCCTTGGAGGCGCGACTGGGCTGAAATCACCTGGGAAGCCTTATTAGGAGCGCGGCTGGAGATGCTCTTACCCCTCTAAGGTGACCTAAACTGGGTAACTTTCTCGCCTTAGGCTCCTTCAACTTCACCATGGGCTGGGCGGGCGCCGACATCAAGCCACCGGCCTTCCTCCCCCGCATCGTCTTCTTCGGCGCATTGGCGTAGTGGCATTCGTCATCGACCGCCAATGTGACCTTCGCGTGGGCGTCCCGCCACCCAAACAGATTACGTCCGCGCTCTCCTCTGCGCGTGGTCCACGACATCTTCACCACTGACCTCCTATTCGGAAGGTAACGATCTGGCACCAACAAACCGAGTGCTCGAGGCCCTTCGCGTTCGCCTTGAGATGGGGTCACTGCATCGACCTAATAGCAAGCCACCAGCCCGCCTCGACGTCACACCTGGTCTCTATGGTATGCGACAATTGCTTCTTAGACCACATATCATAGTTCTTCATCCTGAATGGGTACACCTCGGATTGCAGCCTCAACGTTGCTAGCCTATGCATCGTCTCCATCTCAGAAACACAAGACGAGGAGGCCCACGCCATCTCCATCACCATAGTCGTCGAGTGAATCCCCGGGAGCTCTGTATGCAAGCATCCTCATCGCCGTCATGCACTTCTGAATTGAGATGAATTCAAGTTTGTCGGTGCAATCCTTCTTGCATTTGAAGTAGCTGTCGAACTCCCGGATGAAATTCACAATCCCGAGGAAAAGCTTTCGGCTCATCCGATAACGGGGCCGAAATACTTTGTCACCGTGTAGTGGAGCGTCGGCGAAGTAGTCAGAGTAGAGCATGCAGTAGCCTTCCAGATGATGCTGGTTCTTTGCTTTCATCCGCCCAGGCGTCGGGCCACCTCGCCGCGGCTTTTCATTGCTCGCGAGCAGGCCGGCGAGGGCGGCGAGGACCATGATATGTTCCTCTTCTTGGACTTCGGCATCGGCTTCCTCCTCCAGCAGCTCGGCGAGCGCCTCCTCGTCTTCTGAGTCCATTGCCGAGCAGGCAAATCGCCAAACACCTTGCGGGCATGGTGGGTGCACACCCGCCGGTACACTGCCCCTGCGCGGCCGGAACGCCGGAAAAATCGCCCGGATGGTGGCGGAGAGGTTGCCGCGGCGAAACCTCTTCTCTTTTCCAGCGGGGAATGGCCAATCTAGCGGTGGTGGGCGGTGGGCGGCGCCGGAGGGGGGGGGGAGAGGCGAATTTGGACGATTGGCTTGACTTTTGGCCTGACGGTGTGGGCCAGGCGTGTTTTTCCCTTGTGCCAGAGCCCCCGACTCCCCTCAGTGTGCTGGGTTCCGCCTGTGATCGCCGGGCCCAAAAACGGGCCGAGCCGGCGGATTTCGGCGTCTTAGGGGCACGACTAAGGCGTTTTTTCGGCGCCGGCGCACAAAAAATCGCCTGGGGAGGCCTGTTGGAGGCATGGCTGGAGATGCTCTAAGGCGAGAGACCCTGTATGTGTGTGTGTTTGATGTGGGAGTAAACTGTACCGGGAGCAACTAGAACAACTTGTTTCGTATGTGTGAATGTGATGATCCATGTAGAGCAATGTTGCCAGAATTGCTGAGATGAACAGAATAGAACGCGTGCCCGGGCTCCTGGCTCAGTGGTGGTGCAGTAACTTCGGTTATTATTCTTACTGTATAGCCTGGCAAACTGTTTACATATCTCAAAGTAATAAAGTTTCAGGGCATCAACATATCACTACAACCTGAGAGTTATCAAAGCAAAAGGACAAAATGATAATAGGACTAAAATCTATAGGTTAAATACACCAAAACCTTATATGTAAATGCTGGTACCCTAAAGGCTATACACAGATGAGAAAAGATAATAATAACCACCTAGACAGAACAGTATAAGCAGAGTTAGTAGAAGAGGTGGAGAGAAAAAAAACCTGAGAAGGCTGAGGGATCTGGTGAAACATGTTGTGGCGCCGAAGGATATGAAATGCCACCTTTCATCTCTCTTTCAAGGTTAGCAACGGTTTCCTGGTCATAAACTTCCTTTTTCCTGGTCATAAACCCCAAAATCCCAGAATTACAAATCTGATTGGTGAAAAAGGATTTTAGTCCAAAAAAATTGTGGTGTTAGAGCTATGGTGTTTTCAGAGCAAGTATATAGGGTGAAAAAACAAGTGGTGTTAGGCCATGTGGCTTTTGTTTCGCCCGACATTGCCTGTACCCTAGTTAGGCAAAAGTGCGGGACACAATCCGCATGGTCGGAAAACCGCCGTGGCTTGAAGCCGAAACGCCACAGGCTCTTCGGTGTCGAAACCACGGGCTCTTTGGTGACGTTTAGACTGCCCATAGTGGGAGTAAATTCAATAGTAACATACAGTCTAACTCAGCAAATTTGTTTATGTGACAATGATTTAATGCGAAGAGAGATGATTTGAGTAACATATATAGTTACTCATACTATGGGTAACATCACACGTACCAAGACCAAATAAAGTGTTGTATGATATCACATATATAATGAAGTGTTGTATGACACAACACATATGCTAGAGCATCTACAGCCGGACATGGCAAATCCGCCCCCCCTATACGTCCGCGGATGTGCCCGGGCATGCCTAGGGACACTGACCTGGCACTCCCTATATCCGCGCCTTCACACCCGCGTATCTCATATTCCGTCCCCTATATTCATACTAAAGCATGCAACGTTGATAAAAACTGCGTAGATCATGAGCAGACATACAAATGTACAACCAGTTCATCAAAAGACCACAACCAGATCTTCAAAAGATAGTCAAAGTTCACATAATATACATAATACGGCGGACAAGTTTAAACTACATCTAAAATCTTGAAATTAAGACGGATGTTCACCACTTTCTCGCCGACCCTTTGCCTTTCCGATCGTCGGCGCAACTGTAGGAGTCCACGGCAGGAGGTGGGTCCATGTCGGAGCTATTGGACCCGTCGGAGGAGGAGGAATCGAAGATGACAATGTAGTGTCGCAAGCGCCGGACGATGCGGTCTTGCTTGCGCTTGAGCTTGACCACCTTCGCCGCCTCCCGCTCGGATTGCTCAATGTCGAGCTGGAGCTGCTCGGAGCCATCGGGCCTTCGTCTCCGCCTCAGTCAGTGACCGGCGGCATACCCACTCAAGGAGACGGTCGTCCTCGTCGGGCACCTGGCGGCAGCGAGTAGACTACGCAGACGCATCGGACCCGCCCGCAATCTCCCTTGCCCTCTGCCTCTCGCTGCGGGTGGCACATGCCTCCGACTTCAGAGTCCGCATCCGCGGCTGTGGTGGAGCGGGCACTAGAACCCAGCACTGCCCGCGCGGAGTAGCGGCTGGAGGTGGAGGAAGCCATCGGGTGAGAGGAGCAGATCGGGCAGGCCTCGCAGATCCGCGCGTGGGGTGGGAAGGGCCGGCATCGGCGTCGGTGTTGCGGTGACGGGCGACAGGTGGCGTCGCACCGGACCTGGAGCTGCCGCCCATATCGACCCGCGAACGCTCGAGCGCGATGCGGAGCGTTAGCTCCTCCTCGTCTCCAGAGCTACCATCGGAGTGGCTGCCGGTGCTGGACATGCTCACCGGCGCCAGAGATTTGGCGGATTGGGAAAATGGGTGCGTCGGGAAGGGGAGCGGAGTGAGATAGGGTTTTTGCCGGATGGGGTTTTTTGTGGGGTCAGGGTGGGCCAGCGGTGGGTCGGGCTGACGAGGCGGACGCGCCCGGGCATGCCCAGGCCACCTCATATATGCCCTACATTTGGGACGGATATGAGGGGTGATGGTCAATCCAGTCGTTTGAGGCTCGTTTGAGAGCGTCGGACGGGTCAGTTTCTTATGACCGGTCCGTCTCGGGCGTTTAGACTGCCCATAGTGGGAGTAATTTCTCTAGTAACATTGAGTCCAATTCAGCAAATTTGCTTATGTGGCAATGATTTAATAAGGGGAGAGATGATTTGAGTAACATATGTAGTTACTCATACTATGGGTAACATTACACATACCAAGACAAGATGAGTTAGAGCATCTCCAGCCGTTGTGCCCCCAGGACGCGTTTTTTCGGCCTCCTGGTGTTGCCCCGACAGAATTTTTGCATTGGGAATGATATTTTTTTCCAGCCGCCCCCACCCACACTCATGTCTCTTCTACCCCATGCACCATCGCTCTCATCTCCCCCAGTCCACCTTACCACCACCACCACACCGGAGTGTCGGAATCCCTTTCTCTTCTTCCCCATGCGCCACCGAGTGGAGATGCTCGCACCCCCATGTGATGCCCGGATAATTAGGCTACAGTAATCACACGTTAATGATGCCACGTCACCACGGTTACTGTTGTTTATCTCGCGTTAGTTCAGAACCGATCCAAATTCAAATTTGAAACAAAGGCAAACAACAAAAGTTTTGAAACATTAAAACCAAAATGTTCGGCTTGTGGCAAATAATCCTTACTAAATATTTGTGAAGGAACCACACTTTTATGATTTAAATATTAGCAAACCTGATTATTTACATGCCTTTACAAATTGATAAAATATCAAAACCAAATTATTTGGGGACTAGACTTTTTGTGGCGGTGGACTAAATTGAAATGCTAAAATTAGATGCAAAGTATATATTTTACAGAAACTAAAATAATAGGAAACAAAAATAAAACAGAAAAGAAAAGAGGAAAATAAATAAAGAGAAAAGGTAAAACAGGGGGCAACCCCCCTCTTGTTGGGCCATTCTGGCCCAACTGGGCCAACACAAGACCCAGCCAGGCCGGCCCATCGCCACTCCTCGCCTTAACCCCCCCCCACTTCCCATCGAACCCTAGCCCGGTCACCCCACTCCCCCGCACAATCCCCACCTCTCCCCTCGTCTCCCTCACCCGCCGCCACCACAAAACGCCCACACGGGAGAGGAGCTCCTCGCCTCGATCCCCATGGCTGCCGGCGACCGCCTTGGACCTCCGCGCCCCTGGTCCTCTTCTCCGCCGCTCGCTCGGCTCCAGGGCCTCCCACGCGACCCCGCGCGCATGCTCGTCCCCGCGTCCAACTGCCTTCCAGCGCCTCCGCCCGGACGCCATTGCCGTGAACCCCATGGCCACCGGCCTCCCCGAAAGCAGTCGACACTTTGAGGGGCTGCCCTCGACCTCCACGCCAACGCCGGTGGCGAAAGGGGAGCATCACCAAGTCGCCACCGTCGTCTCTTCTTCAACCTCGGTCGCCAGCGCCCGTCCCCATCGCCGATGCCACCTCGCCGGACTGCTTCCCCTGCGTCGCCGTCGTCCCCGACCCCCTCCACGAGCCTCGCTGCCCCGTCCCTAGAAATCCCGGTGAGGCCACGGCCTCCGCCCTCCTCCTTCCCATGTCCCCGCGTCGTCCGCGCCTCCCTTTTGTGCGCCATCACAGACGGACACGCGCCACCACCCACTGTCGCCGCTTCGCCGCGAACTCCCTATCGCTGCTCGCACAGCCCGACACGCCGCCCCCGCTTGCCTCCTGTTGCGGCCCGTCCCATGCTGCCACCGCCCGCTCGCCGTAAACCCGCATCTCGGGTTTGGCCGCCCGGCGCAGCGCGCCAGGCGCGCCAGCGCCCCGCACGCGCCCGTTCATGCGCCCGCCCGTTGCCGCTCAGAATCGCTAAGGCCCCCCTGGCCCAATGACAAACGGGCCCCAGCGCCTCAGAACGGTTTTATATCAAAAAAGAAATTTAATAATAAAAAAATAATTAATTAACTTAGTTAATTATGTATTAGTTTAACCTAATCATTTTAGTTAACTAATTAAGCCTAACTAATTAACCTAAACAGTGTATGATAGGTGGGTCCCACTGGACCCACTCATCAGTTTGACCAGTCAACACCTCTGTTGACTACTGACGTCATGCTGACGTCAGCAAACACTGTTCTGGATAATGTTGACTTAAATAAATTAAATAAATTCTAAAAATGATTTGAAACTTTAGAAAATCATATAAAATAAACCGTAGCTTAGATGAAAATACTTTCTACATGAAAGTTGCTCAGAACGACGAGGCGAATCCGGATACGCAGCCCGTTCGTCCACCACACATCCCTAGCATAGTGAACACGCAACTTTCCCCCTTTGTTTCATCTGACCGAAAACGCGAAACACCGGGGATACTTTCCCGGATGTTTTCCCCCTTCACCGGTATCACCTCATACCGCGTTAGGGCATGCCTAGCATCACGCTTTGTCATGTCATGCATCGTCATGCATTTGTTTGCATTGTATTTATTGTTTCTTCCCCCTCTTCTCTCGCTAGACACAGAGACCGACGCCGCTGCTACCCAGTACGACTACGGTGTTGACGACCCCTCCTTCTTGCTAGAGCAATCAGGCAAGCCCCCCCCCCCCTTGATCACCAGATATCGCCTATTCTCTTCTATACTGCTTGCATTAGAGTAGTGTAGAATGTTACTGCTTTCCGTTATTCCTATCCTGATGCATATCATGTCCTTGCTACTACTGTTGATACCTTTAACTGCAATCCTACATGCTTAGTATAGGATGCTAGTATTCCATCTGTGGCCCTACATTCTTGTCCGTCTGTTGTGCTATACTATCGGGCCGTGATCACTCGGGAGGTGATCACGGGTATATACTATATACTTTATACATGATACATGTGGTGACTAAAGTCGGGTCGGCTCGTGGAGCACCCGCGAGTGATTCACGGATTGGGGGCTGAAAGGACTTTTGTCCCGACGGCCCTCTGGGTGGATCTTTGTGGAGGAGCGACAGGGCAGGTTGAGACCGCCTAGGTGAGAGGTGGGCCTGGCCCTAGTCGGCGTTCGCGGGTACATCATTAACACGCTTAACGAGATCTTGGTATTTGATCTGAGTCTGGCCATTTGGTCTATACGCACTAACCAACTACGTGGGAAAGATATGGACACTCGGCGTCGTGGTATCAGCCGAAGTCTTCGTGACGTCAGCGACTGAGCGGCGCGCGCCAGATTGGACCGCGTAACGTGACTTCCTTTGTAATGGAGGTTGCTAGGTCTGCTTCCGGCCGCGTACGCAACGTGCAGGTGTGCTAAGGGCGATGGGCCCAGACCCCTGTGCGCTTAGGTTTAGACCGGCGTGCTGACCTCTCTGTTGGCCTAGGTGGGTCTATGACGTGTTGATCTTCCGCGGCCGGGCATGACCCAGGAAAGTGTGTCCGGCCAAATGGGATCAAGCGTGTTGGGTTATGTGGTGCATCCCTGCAGGGAAGTTTATCTATTCGAATAGTCATGATCTTCGGTAACACGACGACTTGGAGTTGTACCTTGACCTTATGACAACCAGAACCGGATACTTAATAAAACACACCATTCCAAGTGCCAGATACAACTCGGTGGTCGCTCTCTAACAGGGCTAAGAGGAGAGGATCGCCGGTTAGGAGTATGCTATACGATGCTACTTGGAGGACTTCAGTCTACTCTCTTCTACATGCTGCAAGACAGAAGCTCCCAGAAGCGTAGTCTTTGATAAGACTAGCTATCCCCCCTTATTCTGGCATTCTGCAGTTCAGTCCACCGATATTGCCTCTTTACACATATACCCATGCATATGTAGTGTAGCTCCTTGCTTGCGAGTACTTTGGATGAGTACTCACGGTTGCTTTTCTCCCTCTTTTCCCCCTTTCCCTTCTACCGGTTGTCGCAACCAGATCTTTGGAGCCAGAGCAGACGCCACCGTCGACGACGACTCCTACTACACCGGAGGTGCCTACTACTACGTGCTGCCCGCTGACGACGACCAGGAGTAGTTAGGAGGATCCCAGGCAGGGGGCCTGCACCTCTTTCGATCTGTATACCAGTTTGTGCTAGCCTTCTTAAGGAAAACTTGTTTAACTTATGTCTGTACTCAGATATTGTTGCTTCCGCTGACTCGTCTATGATCGAGCACTTGTATTCGAGCCCTCGAGGCCCCTGGCTTGTATTATGATGCTTGTATGACTTATTTTATTTTAGAGTTGTGTTGTGATATCTTACCGTGAGTCCCTGATCTTGATCGTACATGTTTGTGTGTAACGTGTATGATTAGTGTACGATTGAATAGGCGGGGGCGTCACATCCCACACCGCCATGCTTGGGCCCTGAGTGGAGGAGGGGCGGCCTGAAGGTGTCGGGCCACCCAAAGCTGGCATCCTCGTTGTCGCGTGCTGCTGCTGCTGGTGCGCGGGCGCTTAGTGGTAACGGCCTGAAGCTGCCGGGCCACCCGAAGCTGGCCTCCTCGTCACCGCGGGCTCCTGCTACTGGTGCTACTGTACTGTCGCTCCGCCTGCGTCGCTGCGCCCGGATACGCCAACGCGTGCACCTAGATGCCGATGGGGTACAACCCGGGGGAGCCATAGAGTAGGAGGGAGCCCACACGACGTAGGGGTAGGCCTCCAGCCGGTGCACCGTGCGGCGGGCCAGCGTGCGTCCACACCTCCTCGTCCTTCTTTGCCTCCTTGGCGCCGGCGCCGGCGAGGGCATGGTGCAGTCTTTGTCGCGTTGCCGGTGCTGCAGTCCGGGGCGGCGGCGACGGCGCCGAGGCCCACGCCGTTTGGGCGCACCATGTGGACGGTCATCACCGTGGCCATCAGCGCCTTCTTCTTCCTGCTCTTCTTCTGCAGCTACATCAACCAGTGCCTCCTCACCGAGTGTTGGTGCCGCCTCCTTGCAGTGCCGCTTCTTCTTCTTCCTCACACAACTCTCACTTGTAGTTTCTCTCAAGAAAACACACGTGATGAGAAAACTCAACACATATACACGCACACGCCAAGAAAGACACCAGCACCAGCTTTGCCGAGAGCTCTCCTCCTTGATCACACAAACACTGCATTTTTGCCCAGCCCTCTCGGCTTATTTTTCATTGCTTGATATGCAACATATATACAAGGGGATGGCCTCACGCATGTGCTAACTAGCCGGCAGGTTTGCCCACTAACTCCACGTACCGCACGCCCAGGTAACTACCCTGGATCCCTCCCAGCTAACAACTTATCCATGCAGCCACTAACTAATCCGTGCATGCATTTGACTCGACTAAACACAATACTGTTGTAGTTTGCACGCACACTCGCCACGACCCGGCCACCACACGGCCACATGCATGGCTTATTGCCATCACCGAGAATGCCGCGCCGCAGGGGGCCAACACCGCCGCGGCCGGGGAAGCACGGGTTGGACCCGGTGGTGGTGGCACAAGATCGGCAGGAGTGTGGTGGAGTGCGCTAATTTTTTTTAAATAATACATTTTTCTTATTAATTTTCATAAATATTACGCTGGATAAAAAAATTTCAAAAATAATACACCGTCGGCCCGCTGCAGGCCGACTGGGCCTAGTCGGCCCACAGCAGGCCGATTGGATTTCAGTCGGCCTACAGCTGGCCGACTGGCCCCTGTCGGCCCACTGTGGGCTGATTGCGTCCTTGGAGCTAATTGGCATAAAAAATATATTTTTAAAAAAATGTTAATCATGTAATTAAAAAATGTTAAACCTGTATAAAAAAATGTTCCTGATGTATATAAAAATGTACAATACATATACAAAAATGTTGACATAAAAATATGTTTTGAAAAGTGTTAAGCATGTATTTAAGAATTGTTAAATGTGTGTATAAAAATGTTCCTTATTTATACAAAAATATAGGATGTGTATGAAAAAGTTGATACCAAAAAATATGTTTGAAAAGTTGACATTTTTTCAAATACATGATTAAAAATTGTTAAATGTGTGTATAAAAATGTTTCTTATCTATAGAAAAATATAGAATGTGTATGGAAAAACGTTGACACCAAAAAAATATGTTTGAAAAAATGTTCCAGTTCCATAAAAAGGAGCAACCAATCATATTTTTTCACAACCTTGATTTATTTTTGTCACCAACTCACCAACATAAGTTTTTGGTATCAACTTTTTTTCATACACATTCTATATTTTTTGTATAAATAAGGAACATTTTTTATACACACATTTAGCAATTTTTAAATACATGATTAACACTTTTTAAAACATACTTTTTATGTCAACATTTTCGCATATATATTGTACATTTTTTGTATACATCAGGAATATTTTTTATACACATTTAACATTTTTTAATTATATGATTAACATTTTTTTAAACATATATTTTTTATGCCTATTTTTTTGCAAAATCAATTAGCCCACAGCGGGCCAATTAGCTCCAGTCAGCCCACAGTGGGCCGACAGGACCCAATCAGCCCACAGTGGGCCGACAGGGGCCAGTCGGCCAGCTGTAGGCCGACTGGAATCCAATCGGCCTACTGTGGGCCGACTAGGCCCAGTCGGCCTGCAGCGGACCGACGGTGTATTATTTTTGAAAAAAATTACCCAGCGTAATATTTATGAAAATTAATAAAAAAATATATTATTTAAAAAAATTAGCGTGGAGTGCGCTGTCTGCCTGACGACGTTCGAGGAGGCCGACGACCTCCGGTTGCTTCAAGCAGTCTCATCTGTCTAGAAGCGGCGGCAAGCTTCTATCTTCTTCTATTTTCTCGTCGTGCTCTCTATCGGTCAATCGCGCGCAATAGTCCATACAAATTGGTTTGTGATGCATATATGACTTTTCTTTTGAGAAATTTCCAATTTATTCATCTCAAATCATAGTAGTACAAAGAACATCAAGGGTAATAAAAAATTACAACCGGGTCTGTGGATTACCTTGTGATGATTACAAGCATTAGATTGAACCGAAGACGCCCCGCCGTCATTGCCCCTCCCTCTTTTTCTGGAAAAACATCTGACCAATTCATCCTCAATTATGGGAGTACAACGAACACCAAAAATAATAAAAATTAATCTAGATCCGTAGACCACCTAGCGACGATTACAAGCACTGAAGCGAGCCGTAGGCGTCCCGCCGTCTTCGCCCCTCCCTCGTCAGAGCCGGGCTTTCTTATTGTAGTAGACAGTCGAAAAGTCATCGTGCTAAGGCCCCGTAGGGCCGGCGCACCAGAGTAGCAACCATCACCATTGAAAAAAGGCGTATATCGGAAGTATCAAACCTACAACACCCAAAACCAAGACGAGCGAAGACCGAATCCAAATAGATCAACCAAAGACTAGGACTGACCGAATCCCGCGAGATGCGACGAAGACACACCTCCACACGCCCTCCGACGACGCTAGCCACATAATCGGGACGGGGATAGAACGTGGGAGACATTATTCCTACTAAGGACATCGCCGGCGCCACACAGCCCCAACCAAGACACTGAATCCTAATAAGAACAAAAACAGGGTCACTCCCGTTGGCGGGAGGCCGAGATCCTCTGCCCTCCATGGCTCAAAAGCCATCGGAGACGGGGCGGACCGACGACAGCGTCAACGCGAGAAAGAGGAAAGCTTGGGATCTTTTCTTGATACATATAGGACTTTAGATCTTTATATTAATAAGTACTCTCATAGATGATACATATAATTTTTCAAAGCTGATTGATCTTTTTTTACCGAGATTACCATTTCCCGTCTCCTAGAAATTCATAAATTACATGAATTACCATTCAAGATTTGGCGAACCCTAGTTCCCCGTCGAGGTAAATACATCAGTGGTGCTAGAACTTGCCATGAATGTGCACTTTAGTGCATGAATTTGCAAAATACATTGAAATGGTTCCATAACTTAGCATGGACGTGCATATACGGTTCAAATGGTGTTTGTATACGTGCACGAAGCTGAGGAGGCGCGCCAGCATGCCATGGGGCCCGCTGTCGGTGCCAAGGGTGGGTGGCCTGTTTTTTTGGCGAAAAACCTCTGAAATTATTTTCTTTCAATAAGGCCCTCAGGGAGAAACTGACAAACTATAAAATAAAAATTAGGTCTATAACTATAAGATAAAAATTACAACTCGTGTCCTCGATCGAACCAGCAACGTACCAGTCGAGTGCATGCGGCTAGCCACTCGACAACTTCCCATTTGCTGATACTTAATGATTCATAACCTTTATAAACATTTAGCCGAACAAAATAAATAGAGAATTTAATATTCCAGCAAAAACAACACCAGATCTGTGACCGAACATGGGACCAAACCTTGTAGAGGCACGGATGCCACTCCAACCATTGAGTTGTCATGTATCAAAGTACAAGTACTTTTTATGACTCAATAACAAACATAATTTCAAAAGAATGCAGAAATCTTCATGTCATTTTAAAAAGAATTCATGTGTTATTTTAAAACATATTCAAAAAATTGAAAATATTTATGAATGATTAAAATAAGATTCCAGTGTTAGTCATGTGAGTATTTCAAAGAAAAGTATTATTCATGTCAGGATCCGCGGTCTAATGGCGCACTAGGCTTGTATTTATTTTTTTAGAAAACACACAAACTTATATACTATATAAACTTTTCAAAACAACATAGTTTTTGCTAAAGCATGAACACATTGATATACTAAATAAATAGTTTATTCAAAAGTGGAAATTTTAAACTTATATGAGTATTTATTTAAATATATGAATGTTTCTAAAATTACTTTCATATTTTATTAAATGCGGACATTTTTAAATTATAAAATATATTCTTAATTCATAATTTTATTATGTGTATTTCTATTAAATTATTGCATAGGTATTTGATGAAATTATATGAAATTTTTAACGTAATTTGTTTTAAATATATGTACATTGTTTGTAATGCGATAATAATCTACGTATTTTTTTAAAAATGAAATGAAAAAGAACAAACCCATTGAAAATTGAGCCACACTGTGGTTCGTTTTAGCCACATGGGCTCGTTATGATATAAACCTAAATTTATTATTTTGCCATTCGGTGTTGTCGGTTGGAGTGGTATGTGCGGCCGCCATATAGACCCTGGTTGCAGGTTCAAATCAATGGCACTATATTGCTGGAATAAATATTTTTAATTTATGTTGTTCAGTTTTAATATTATAAAGTATATGAATCCTTTCTTGACACTAAATTTGAACAGGTCCACTGGCTAGCCACGCACACCTGCGCTTGTGGTTTGAACCTGGACTAGTTTTAGTTATTAATAGATTAATAGATACCACGTGACACATGTGGTAAGTAATCTAACCAATTCAAAAAATATATAGATTAATATTTTTTTAATTTAAAAAGTTTCTCTTTGAGGGTCTTTTTGTAAGGAAAATTTTATTTTAGGAGGTTTTCCAAAAAACAGGCCACACGCTTTATCCCTTACATCTTGACGTGCCTCGCATCATGGGCGTATGAAAACAAGATTTGAACCGTATATGAACATCTATATTAACAGTGATGGAGCCAGGATTCGAGTATAGGGGGGCCGAGTACATGTATTTATCGAATCTTGTTGGTAATTACTCGTTGCTTCTCGTTACCGGGGGCAGGCCCTGCTCGTCCCCCTGGCTCCGCCCCTGTATGTAAGTTATGGAACCAGCTCAATGTATTTTACAAGCACCAAAGTGCATATTGGTGGCAAGTTCAAGCACTAGTGATGTATTTACCTCTTCCCTGTCCATCCCAATTCACTCCCGACCTCCCCACCCCATTCCCCATTTCCCCATCCCTGCGAGTGCGCCGGCGGCCAGGAACGGCGGGTGGAGCATTGCGGCCAAATCTGCCGCCCGGCTAGCCGCCGGCCATGGAGGCCGCCGCAGCGCCAGCGGCACCCGTCCCCGACCAGGGGGAATCCCATGGGACCGCAGCGAAGACGGCACGGTGTGGCGACTGCGACGAGAGCGCCGCCGATTTCATCAGCAGGGTTCCCGACGCCGTCCTCTGCACCATCATCTCCCTCCTCCCCACCAAGGACGGCGGCCGCACGCAGGTCTTCTCCCGCCGATGGCGCCCCCCTGTGGCGCTCCGCCCCTCTCAACCTCGAGGTCCGCACCCCATACCCCGGCCCCGGCGTCCCCGTCCGCACCTCCTCCATCGCCCCCGAAGTCGTCCCCAAGGTAATCTCGCAGCATCCTGGTCCCGCCCGCCGAATCTCCTTCCACGGCCTCCGCCCCGGCGACCTCCACGACCAGGCGGAGAGCTGGTTCCGCTCCCGGACCCTCGCCAACCTTGAGGTGCTCGAAGTCGGCTACAGGGTCCACAGTGATGACGAGTTACAAGAACTTATTCTGGCGAGAATTTCGCTGCCGCCATCCGCCTTCCGCTCTGCACCTACCCTCCTCGTTGCCAAGATCGTCCACTGTGATTTGCCCCGAGAGATGGTGCCGTCCATGGGCTTCGACCTCCTCGAGCTTCTCTCCTTATCTCCGTTTTCCATCTCAGCGGACGTCTTCGCGGACTGCTTTGTGCTTGCCGTGCCTTGAAGAGCTTACACTTGGCCGAAGTTCTTGGTGCTCGTTGCCTCCATGTTCGCTCGCAGACTCTTAGGAGTATCTGCTTCCGTGACACCTCTGGTGAAGTAGAGCTTGTCATCGAGGATGCGCCTCGCCTTGTGAGGTTACTAATGCCTTTTGGTTGCCGAGATGATTGTGGTACTCTCCGGGTAGTTTCTGCGCCTAAACTGGAGATACTGGGCCCTTTTTGACCTGTCGTCTCCAAGCTCCTCCTAGTCTCCCAGGTAGCATCATCATCATCATCCTCAAACCTTGCATTTGGCATTGCTACACGGAGGTAATTTTTATTTTCATGTTCAATGTTTGTTTTCTTCAGGGAATAAGTTCAGCCGGCTTGGCAAACTCGATGCACAGCGTGAAGATTTTGGCTCTCAGGTGTTCCGGATATGAATTGGACGGAGTTCTTAATATCCTTAGGAGCTTCCCCTGTCTTGAGAAGCTCTATGTCGTTGTGAGTGCTCATTTTGCTTGCTTTAAAACTTATCTGATTTGATTGACGTATTGTTTGTAACCGCTTTAACACAGAGACGCTTGACAAATTCTTATTATCCATTTTGTAGTTCCACAAACACAAAGAGATGGATAAGAAAATTGAGCCTCAGTATGACCGACTACATCCAATTGAATGCCTTCAAACCCATCTCAAAACAGTGGTGTTTGAAACATTCGTAGGCCATGATAAACAGCTTGAGTTTGCCAAGTTCTTTGTTTTGAATGCAAAAGTGCTAAACAAAATTGAATTTGAAGGATTTTATGGTGCCCACAACAGTGTATCGCTGGCTTATCAACACAGGCTGCTACGAGTGGAAGACAGAGCTTCTCGAGATGCTCAATTTGAATTCATGAATAGACATCGCCATACTGTGAATCATCTCCGAAAGCATATCCATGATTTGTCAGTGGCTGACCCCTTCGAACAGCCATAGACAGGGTTGATGCCTGAAGATTGCACTGTTCTTAGTGTCCTGTGCTTGTTTCGTAGACGATATTTATTCCTTAAGATCGCATCGTGTTCCATATAGACCTGCTCTATTTTCTAGCCTAAGGTTCCTCTGCAATTCAAGTAACTTATGAAGTTGCCACTGTTAATGCTGCAAGAGATGCTTTTGGATGCAAAAACAGTGTGGAAAATTACTGATGGGGAGGGATGCAAAAACATCACTGCTGACAGTTGTAACTGGTGACAGCTGGTAAGTGGTAATCCCATCTGCCAAAGCTCCTACGGGCAACGGTCTTAACCTGTGCAATCGTTCGTGGCTTTGCTCTGCCTAAGCCGTGCTAGGAACACACCCTTGTATTGAAAAATTAATTGTCTTTTCAGTTAGTACATGCAAAAGCAGGAGATGTTTGATTGCTGATCTGTTTTTTTTTTAATTGTGTGTGTGTATATATCATTTGCTTGCTTTTGCATAAAGAATTTGTCTTTTTAGTTATTGCTATGTACAGAAGCACAAGATGTTTGATTGCTGATTTGTGCATTCTTAGATGCTTAGGAAGGGCAACCTGTAGGATAGGCCCCTTATGCTTTTCTAGTTAGGAGAGTTCTCTGCGATTTTCAAGTTACACTATCAGGCTGAAGTTGTGCTAATGATCCTCAGCAGCCCCGGTGGGGAGCCCGGGTCTGAATGCTGCAATAGTCATCATCTCTCTCCAGCTGGAACATGCGATGATCTCGTCGCATTTAAAAGTTTGAGTTTACTGAAGTGAATTCGATTGCCATCTTGTACAAAATTTACAAAGTAATTTTACCCTTTCCTATTGCAAGAACCATCATTGAATTTTGCTCAAGGACCTGAACATAATACCGGCTTTGACAGGGATCCTTGTGTGTACTGCCCGACGCTCATCAACTTGTTTTTCTGCATTGATGTTTGCCAAAAGAAAAGAAACGAAAAGAACAACGAACGTGTTTTTCTGCATTGCTGACAGAGATTTAGGTTTTTTTTATATAGTTTTATTGTTGATACACTAGGCTTTTGCTGGGCCGCTGACACTGAGCGTGTGGTAGCCTATTTCTTTTCTCAAGTAAACGATACCTGTGGCCTTGATTCTTGAAAATACTATCTCAATGGCGGCATTGACTTGGATTTTGTTGATGGACATGCGTATTTTTCACACAGTCTGAAAGAATTTACACGAAGCCTTGTGGCCTATTGTGGAGCTATGGTGTTTTCAGAGCACAAGTATATATATGAAGAAAAAAAAATCTTGTGTTGCGCCGTGTGGCTTTTGTTTCGCCCAACATTGGGTGCACCCTAAGTTTTGCAGAAGCGCAGGACACAACCCGCAGGGTCGGAAACCGACAATGCTCGTGACTGAAACACCACAGGCTCTGTGGTGTCAACATTTTTTTTTTGTTTTCAGAAAAGGAAGCCTTTTGTTTTTTGAGAAAATTCAGAAAAGGAAGCTGGAAATGCACTTCTAGCTTGTTTCTTGTGGCCTTTTCCTGTAAAAATTTACTTCGAGTTTTTTTTTTTTTTTGAGCAGCTTCGAGCTTTGGCTAGGCTAGGCTGGGCTATTTCCCAGCACATTTTTTTCTGAGCTTCGAGCCGGGCTGTTTCCGAGCACATCATAAATGGCCCATTCGAACATGGGCGATAAGTCGGCCCTGGCCCAACAACACACGTCACAGAGGAGGCCCACCGCCCGGGCCCATCTGTCTCTCTAGAAGCAGCGGCAAGCTTCCACCTGCTTCTCCTCTCTTCTCCCGTCGGTCCGTCCTGCCTGCTCTTTATCGGTCCACCGATCATCACCAGCAGAAGAGAGAGAGAGAGAGAGAGAGAGAGAGAGAGGAGCAGGACGATGAGGGGGTGGAGAGAGGAGGTGGTGGCGCTGTCGCTGGAGGCGCACGGCGCCGGCGACGACCGGCCGGAGAAGCCGCGCCGCTACGGGGTCACGGAGATGAGGAGCCCCTGCTACTCCTTCCGCCCCGCCCACCACGCGCTCCAGGTACGCCCGCCCCCTGCGCTCACCCCCCATTTCATACCAGCGCTGCAGGCATTTGTCCTTCGCCGCCGGGGCCGCGACGCACGAGTTTGATTCCCGCGTCGTAGCTCGACCCCGCCCTCGACCACGCCTGGTTCGGCACGCGCGCGTCTCGTTCGAAATCGGCTTCCAAATTCAAATCGGAAACCCGTTTGGTTCTTATTTAGCCGCGCGACTGGTTCTGAGGTGCTTAGTGCTGGCCAAGGCGTGTCGAGAAGTTGGAGCGTGTGATGGCCACGGGTTCGATTTGTAGATCGTTTTGGGGGGTTTCCAGTTTGTTCAGCTCTGCACGATTGATGCTGCTTGGTACAGTACTTTGGCAGAGTATGTGCTATCACGGTATCACCCAGATCTACCGGTGCCCAGGTTTGTTGGGTGTGAGTGTGATTGGCATGTGAGGGAGCCGCTATGAAGATGGATCAGACAAATTCCACCTGCAGAGGGGATGTGGATATGTGATGGTGAAATGAGGAAATGTGGTTGTAGCATTTTGTGCACGAGTTTTTCCTTATGTCTCCATCAAGACCTCTTTGCAGGTTCAGTTTCCTTCAGACTCCCTGCTGTATCCTTTTGAAGGAAATGAAATGCTGCACGCATTCTTATGGCCTCTTTGATTCATAGGATTGCAAAAACACAGGAATAGGGAAAACATAGGATTGGAATGGCATGTCCATTGGATCCCTATAGGATTTGAGTTTGTTTGATTGTGTCACAGGAAAAACAAAGGATTTCTTCCAAGAGGTTGGAGTGGATGTTAGAATTCCTGTAAAATGTAGTACAAATGAATCCTTAGGAAAAAATCCTGTAGGATTCAATCCTACGAATCAAACGATCAACGTAGGAAAAATTCCTAAGGATTCTAATCCTTCAAAGATCCTATGAAAATCCTTTGAATCAAAGAGACCCTTAGAATGAAAGATAAACCATACTGAATTTACAAAAATTCTGAAGATACAGAGATAATTATCAGAACAAGGACACATGGCTCCTTGCTGGGTTCCCACTTTACTAAATTGCTGTGTTGGTTAATTATAGTGCTGCTTCTTTTTCAATATCTAGACATTCCTAATAGCAGATTCTCAAGCCAGCCGTATCTTATTCCAGGAAATATTGGATAATATCGGCCCTTTTGTTGACGGTCTGAAGTTTTCCGGCGGATCTCATAGTTTGATGGGGAAGGAACTGGTCAGAGAGATCACTGATTTGGCGCACAAGCATGACATGTATGTGAGCACTGGTGACTGGGCAGAGCATCTTCTGCGCCAGGGACCCTCTTCGTTCAAGCAATATGTAGAGGTATGCAGATATCTTGCTGTCCTGGTTGTACATTACATGCGCACAAACGAGTCTGAAGCCTGTACGTGACATAAAATGTATTTGTTGCAGGAATGCAAAGAGTTGGGATTCGACACCATTGAGCTCAACGCTGGATCTCTCAAGCTCCCTGAAGAGGCTATCCTGAGACTAGTACGCCTCATAAAGAGCACTGGTTTGCGAGCCAAGCCCCTGTTTTCGGTGAAGTTCGACAGCTCTGATATCCCTGCGGCTGGTGATAGGGCGTTTGGGGCTTACATTGCTCCAGTGAAGCAGAGCTCAGGTAAGTAGAAGCACTACCTTTCCACTGTACTCACATATATGCAGTGCTATTTCTCCAGTTGTATAAGTCATAACTCAGTCATTCTCAATCGTCGGTGTCTTATTCTCTGTTCTTGAAAAAATACTGTCGGTATTATGTTCCTCTGTGAGGCTGTGAACATAACTTCTTTCCTTTCATAAGATGGCTACATTGCACTCCCTTATTTACACGCATGCCTGCATTTTGTGCTGTTCGTTTGCAGAAAGAGTGGAAGACATTGACCTGCTGATCAGGAGGGCCGAGAGATGCCTGGAGGCAGGTGCAGACATGATCATGATCGACGCCGACGACGTCTGCCAGCGCACAGACTCTCTCAGGGCGGACATCATCGCAAAGATCGTCGGCCGGCTCGGGCTCGAGAGAACCATGTTCGAGACATCCGGTGCCAACACCTCCGAATGGTTCGTCAAACGATACGGCCCAAGGGTACTGATTCTTTCCTCCCTGAGCTCCCTCCCTGAAACTGCAGAATGTTTGCATGCTGTGTCTTTCGCGGTCACTGACATCGATTCGCTGACGCAGGTGAACCTCTTCGCCGACCACTCCGAGGTGATGAACCTGGAGCGCCTCCGGGGCTTGGACGTGCGCCGGAGCGTCCGGCCCCTGCTCCCTTCGCCGTTCTTCCTGATGTGATGACGGCCTTCCTGAGCTCTGAGATGAGCTTCAACTGAGACCTGAGCGAAGTGTTGATGGAGTTGAGTTCCTACTGGCTACTGATGTGAGCTGTGTGAAGTGTACTTTTGAGAACCTAAGCACTGTTGATGGAGTTGTGAGTTGCGGAGCCGAGGCAGCGTGTTGGTAGCAACTAGCAATAAGGCGAGAGACCCTGTGTCTGTGTGTGTTTGATGTGGGAGTAAATTGAACCGGGAGCAACTGCAGCTAGTACAACTTGTTTCGTTCTGTATGTGTGAATGTGAATATGTGATGGTCCATGTAGAGCAAGATTGCCTGAATTGCTGAGATGAACAATAGAGAACATGTGCCCGGGTTCCTGAAGACACAGAAATGAACACGTGCGTTGTGGTCAGGCGTACGTCATGCGTCCTGCTGCTTGACGACGGCACGCTACAACCGCGCTGAATTAGGGCATGTTGATGCATAGCCTTAAGGTGATGCCCTGTAGGCCATGTCCACGTAGGACCAGATATTAGAAAAAATAGGTTCGGATGAAGCATCAGATATTAGAAAAAGTAGGTTCGGATGAAGCAACGGAATCCTCTGAAGGAGGTGGATGCTTAGGAGGAAAAATGTGGTCCAGTGCATAAAGTGAAAATGTTGAAGTGGAAAATAGAGATGCATGTATAATGGGAGTTTTTATTTTCTATTCTTTGATGGGGCTCGTTAGTGGTAGTTTGCATTGGGGAGAAAAAAATCAATGTAGATACCTCATACTACTATCCAGAAATAAGAGAAGGAAGCTCCTACAAGCCTCCTCAGAGATCAGCGATTTTGGGCCGTTGGATCGGTTCTCTTGATGTGTTTTCGTCCGTTGGATCGACATCTGGATGAACCTGGGCCGTTGGATCTGAGATGGACACTGCTGGAATGAATAGTAATGGCAGCAAAATGTAAATATCGTGCCCCCACCGGGGCATTTCGGTCATTTCACGTAGTGGGGGTATAAAAGGGCCGGCTACCCTAGCCTCCTCCTCTCCCCGCACTTGCGCCCCCTTCCTCGCCCGCCCTGCCCCACTCGCCCGCCCGCCCTTGCGTATTGTCGTTGCTTCGCCGTGGCCGTGGCCGATGGCGACCACGACCCGCCGTCTGCCTCGCTTCGTCCCTGGCTCGCGATGGCCGATGCCCGCGGCCTCACCAGCCCGGCCCGTTCGTCCCGCTGCCGTGGCGATGGCCGTGCCACAGGGGACCGCGCCACGAGCTCGATGGGGAGCAACAGCAGGCTGCCCGCCTGTCCCTCGCCGTGGCCTTCGCTGATAATCGGGGCCTCACAGAAGACAAGCGCCGAGCTCGTCTCGCTCTGCTGCGTCCTCTCCTCTGCCGGATTCGCGCTCACGGCCACCACCGCCACCCGCGACCCTGCCTCGTGGTTAGGGTTTTGGGTGTTGGCTCCAACACCGGCGGCCATGGGGCTGCGCCGCCTCTCTGCCTCTGGTCGGTTCATCCCCTCCCCCTCCTTCCTCCTCCTCCTCCTCTTCCTCTCTATGTCTTTCTAATCCCTCTCTTCTTTTGTAGCAGCAGAGGAGAGGAGAGGGGATTGAACCTGCAGCTCCACATGTGCTTCAATTCGATTTGGAGTAGAGCAATCCTACAGCTGCTGTAGAAGATAGGATGGACGAGAGCACATCACACAATTCTCCACCTGTGATGAACACCGGCCGACATCTCCGCTCTGTGGTCGACCATGGTGTTATGGCAAGTGGTGATCTGATGTCGTTGGTTTCGGTTTATCTTTCCTTGAGAAATGATCAATTTGGGTCTGAAGAATAGTTGTACTATTAGTGATAGACGTGGAATGGGGATCTATTTGGCCGGCATCTCTCTCTCTCTCTCTCTCTCTCTCTCTCTCTTTCTCTCCACTGCTGATCCCCTTTTTTGCAGCTTAGTATGCCAGGGAACGGATTCACAGTCACAATGGAGTACTGGGTGTGACATCCAGCCGCAGGTTGGTATTCTACCCCTCTGAGATGTAATCTTGTGTGCTGCAGTATACCTTGAGGAGAGGGATTAGCAATTTTTGTTTTCTTCTTGTGGAGGAGATTCTCAGATTTAGCTAGGTTCCAAAGAAGAGATTTTTCTTTGTCTTTCTTGATTTGTTTGTACCTTGCTGCCAAAGAAGGCCTTGGATCTAGCTAAATATTTACAGAGCACATGTTTGTTGCCTTGCCTGGCTTGTTGGCCGTATTCTGCTCTATGTCTATGTATGCGTAGAGGTGCTAGCTAAGATACATCTGTATGCATATATGTGTGTGTTTTCTTTGCTTCGGCTGAAGATGTACTGATTTTGCCCCAAAAGAAGCCATGAATATTGCAATTTGCTTGATTCCCACTTGTGTTATTGTTAAGCATGGTTTCCTTTTTTCAGGAGCCTATGTGATGTGTACCTATGTTGGTGCCTTGCCTTTACAGAGATCCATTATGTCTTCCTCTTGATAAGCACGACAAGCTTTTACTTGTACCCTGAAACATGGAGCGGCTCGACGCGCTGGCCACGTGCGCCGAGGAGCCGGCTGCTAGCAAGGTGAGCCCCCTTTGCTTGGACCTGCCTATGCTAGATCTGTCCAGGATTTATGCGATTGGATCTGTCTTTGATATACGCCATGTGATTTGTAGTTGAATAATCCTTTTATCCATGTCGATGCTTGCTATGTAGTCCATTGTGCATCAGATTGTTTAGATCCAATGAATAGCCGTTTTTACCTTGTCCATGCTTGCTATATGGTCCGCCATGTATAAGACTGTTTAGATTTTTTTTGAGTGTCTGCTTGCCTTTGCTAATTGTAGTCAACCCATATCACGGTTGATGTTTGTATGGCAAGAACGTGCCCTGCCTTCTTTAAACGCAGGTTTTCTGTTGTCTCATTCAGCTATGCTTTTAGAGATTAAATGATAACATATATATTCGTAGTAGGACGACAACTGTGCAAATCTGTTCTTTGGTAAATAGTCAGGAATATCTGATAACTGAGAACAATATACAAGGCGGCCAAGCCCGAGATCGCCTCCCTTTGCGCGCATCTTGAAGAAGAGAACCACTTCTATTCCCACGGTTGTACCCTCAATTGAGCTTCTACTTCTTTGATTATTAATTACATAGGCAAGAAGATATGACTTGATCTGCCCTGCACTGTAGTTTCTGCTCACAAGCCTTCTTGCTTTTCTACCCCTCTGCTATGAGGATCTCTGGTTGGATTTAGGTAATCAAGCCCCAGGATATGTGTTCCTATTTTGAGATGAACTATGCATGGCTAGCTTGATTTAGTTTCCAGGAGTAGATCTTTATTGATTTATTTTTTAATTTGTACCATAGTTTTTAATTTGTGTAATTTGTGCAAGATGTGCTGCACGCAGGAGTGAGAGGCAGAGCGTGGTCCTTGTGGCAGGCGGCGTGCTACCAGCGCCACAGCAAGATGGGATGCACACAGGAGGGAGCGGCGGGGCAAGGTGATAATGGCTTTCTCAAGTCAGCGTCAGCAGCTAACCATTGACGGTGACACAAGGGGTTACACGCTCTATGGTGCTGTCGTCATATGCCGCCATCTGTAGTCACAGCTCCACCGGGTAAACATCCATCCCTTCTTCCCCTGTCCATCTCCTATGATATATTTGTGCAATTCATGCACTAATTTGTACCCTGGTATGGAATGTGCTTGATGTTGCACAATTTGTGGTTACATCTTACCGACTATTGAGCATTTTTCCATGTTTCGTTTTTTTATATGAAGGTTTTAATGTTGCTTACAAAATGCTTCTTCATTTATATATATCTCTGATGTTGCTTCTGAAATATTTCAATTAAGAAGGTTTTCCAAGGAAATGTAGTTTCATAGTTTCAAGCTATATCCATGTATTTTTATTTGTTTGCTACATGATTCATGCATGTCAAATCCAGAAGATGCCTTATAAATGTGGTGTACTACTAAAATATGTTCCTTTTCCATCACTCAATATGAAAATACTTCATAACCAGATGTCGGCGACCCGCCCCACCGGACAATGCCAGACCTGGTGCTGGGCATGTGCACAACGCTCGAGGACAGCACTCAGTGCCTCCGTGACGCTGTTGTGAAAGTGCGTTATATCGACTAGAGGGGGGGGGGTGAATAGGCGTTTTTTATGAATTCTTCACTGAGGAATTTGCCGGTGAGGAAATTCCTAAGCGAAGAACTACTAGCAGCGGAATAAGTGCTCAGAAGTAAGCATAACAGAATGCGGGCATGGTCATCATGATGAAATGAAGACAATCACAGAGTACAAAAAGCATAAACACAGGATAACACAAGAAGAAGACAAACAGACTGAAGAAATTGAACTGAGGAAATTGAGAAAGTCTTCAGTCAAAGTCTTCAAACACAGATATGAACAAACAATCAACACAGTAATGAGGAAATGAAAGAGTTGAGGAAATAGAACCAGTAAGGTTGGTGAAGACAATGATTTGGTAGACCAGTTTCAACTGTTGTCTCGGTTATACGTCTGGTTGGAGCGCTGAGTATTTAAACTCGAGGACACACAGTCCGGACACCCGATCGCTCAAGACGCAGCTCAGGACACCAAATCCTCACCGATTCTCCTTGAACTAAGGTCACATGACCTCTTCCAATCACTCGTGGTAAGTCTTCAGGCGACTTCCAAACCTTCACAAACTTGGTCACTCGGCGATCCACAATTCCTCTTGGATGCTCTAGACCATGACGCCTAACCGTCTGGAAGAAGCATAGTCTTCAAAGGTAACAAGCGTCGGATCCACGCAGGATCAATCTCTTCAGTGATGCTCAATCACTTTGGGTTTGTAGGGGTTTGGTTTTGGGTTTTCCTCACTCGATGATTTTCGCTCAAAGTCCTCGGAGGATGGGTTGCTCTCAAATGACAAGTGTCAAGTTCTCTCGGAGTAGCCAACCAGCTAGTGGTTGTAGGGGGCGGCTATTTATAGCCTAGGGAGTAGCCTGACATGATAAGACATAAATGCCCTTCAATGATATGACCGTTAGGTGGATAAGATATTTTGAGACAGCTGGCGCGTAGCGCAGCAACGGTCGGAATTTTGACTCTCAAATTCCTCAGGGCTATCATGTTTCTCCATCGTAGGCAATTTAGACTGGCGAATTCCTAACTCCTCGATCGAACAAATTCCTCGTGACGGAAGAACTTTGTCTCATCCATCAAGAAATTGACTGAACTGTATGAGATTTCCAAAGGCTTCACTCGAAGGGATTGGTGGGTGTAGGATTTTGAGTTGAGCATCACATGGAAAATTTTCCCTAGTATTTCCTCGACCCCCATTAACAGTACGGTGTTTCCTATGACTCAAGAAAGAGAAAACGAAACTACGAAAACAAAAGTCTTCACGCTTCATGTTCCTCAAATGAATACCAAGTCTTCAAGGTCACACCAATTTCTTCACTTTCAAAGTCTTCAGAATACCAAAGTCTTCAGTCGAAGAACTTCATTTTTAGGGGTCGAATTTCTCTGTAAATATCAAACTCCTCATAGACTTATAGACCTGTGTACACTCATAAACACATTAGTCCCTTAACCTATAAGTCTTCAATACACCAAAATCACTAAGGGGCACTAGATGCACTTACAATCTCCCCCTTTTTGGTGATTGATGACAATATAGGTTAAGTTTTCAACGAGGATAAACATATGAAGTGTAAATACTGATATTGAGGAATTTGATTGCAAGATATAGAAGAACTCCCCCTGAAGATGTGCATAGTGAGGAATTTGCTTTTGAAGCAATGCACACATGAAGAGTTGAATCATGGAGATCTCCCCCTATATCTTGTAATTCATACAAGCATTTGACATATAATATGAAGAATTTTAAATGCATGATGAAATATGGTGACTGATGTAATTCAGCATGCGTGTATTAACACATAACGAAGAATAAGCATGCAGAGGAACACATCAAAAGTATCAGTGCACCATCGGGTTTAAGATTACAACTCGATCCAATAAAGTTTCAGAAGAACGAGAGTTGTAACTTAGCAAAAAAAAAGACGCCTATATAGTAGACCCGCTTGTAGACTGACTCAAATTTCTCCCCCTTTGTCATCAAATGACCAAAAGGATCGAAACTGAGGACTAACGCCCCTGAAGAATATCAAGTTGATGGAGGAGCGCCAGCGTTGTCGGGGTCGGTTGTCGTAGTAGGGCCTGCCGCAGTGTCGTCCAAGTCTTCATTTTCATCAGTTTCGCGCGATGAAGAATAGGAGCTGGCAACCAAGGAAGGAACCTTGACCTTCTTGAATTTCTTTGGTGGAGGTGCAGATCTTCTGCACTGTAGAGATGAGATAGAACAGCCCAGGTACGGTTGAAGGTTTCATGGAGGTAGTATTGGTTTTTATTTACTGCATTGTGTGTTGAGGTCATGTTGTGAAGAATTGAACCAAACTGACGCTTGACCCATTTATGATTGCGATCAACCTTCTGATGAAGACTGAGGAGTAACTCACGATCAATCATCACCCTGGGCGCTGTGGCTTGAGGATTTTGCTTGGCTGAGGTATTGGCGACAGAGTCATGTGTGGCAGAGTCATTATTGGTGGAGTAGGATGCAGCCTTGCAAAATTGACCATCCAATGGACGAATGCCTTCATCTATCACAACAGTTGCCTTGCCTTTGTTATCAGCTGAGGAAAATGTCCGTTTGAGGACTTCAATTGGAGGCAAGTAGCTGCAGTGGTTCAGAGTATCAGCCTTGTAATTGAGTGAAGACCTTGTCCTGATGAACCTCATAATCCATGGTGCATAAGGCTTCAGCTCAAAAGGTGACATAGCAATGTTTGCCAGAGTCCTCATGAAGAAATCATGGAAGTTGATGGGAACGCCATGAATGATATTGAAAAGCATATTCTTCATGATGCCAACGACTTCTTCATCATTTGAGTCGTGGCCTTTGATATGACTCATTGTCTTCATCAGAATGCGATAGACAGTTCGAGGCACATATAGTAATTCCTTGACGAAGAATTTGGTTCGAGGTGCCTGCCCTGGCTTCAAAGGCTTCAGCAGCACTTGCATGTAATGATTTGAAAGCACATGTTCGTTGTAGATGCAACGAGCACCATCAAGGGGAGGACTTAGTGGGAGGGCACGAAGCAATTCAGTTGCTGGTGCCTTGTAGTGAGTATTTTCTGTCATCCAGTCCAGTACCCATGAGTTCACATCTTCAGAATCTCCGGTGATGTGCAGCGTCGCATAGAATTGGAGAATGAGTTCTTCATTCCAATCACAGATATCAGTGCAGAAATTCAGCAATCCTGCATCGTGAAGAACACTGAGGACTGGCTCGAAGCCTGGCAGAGATTCCATGTCCACGTGAGGAATATGTGCATGATCGAAGACTTTGTCTTTGTTGAATAGCACAGAGGAATAGAAGTTGGCTTGACTAGCAGTCCAGAAACGCCTCTTCCTTATGCGAGCAGAGTCATATGGGTTGTAGTCATGAAGAACTCCTCCTCTTCCTCTCTATGTCTTTCTAATCCCTCTCTTCTTTTGTAGCAGCAGAGGAGAGAGAGGGATTGAACCTGCAGCTCCACATGTGCTTCAATTCGATTTGGAGTAGAGCAATCCTACATCTTGTAGAAGATAGGATGGACGAGAGCACATCACACAATTCTCCACTGTGATGAACACCGGCCGACATCTCCGCTCTGTGGTGACCATGGTGTTATGGCAAGTGGTGATCTGATGTCGTTGGTTTGGTTTATCTTTCCTTGAGAAATGATCAATTTGGGTCGAAGAATAGTTGTACTATTAGTGATAGGCGTGGAATGGGGATCTATTTGGCGGCATCTCTCTCTCTCTCTCTCTCTCTCTCTCTTTCTCTCCTGCTGATCCCTTTTTGCAGCTTAGTATGCCGAGGACGGATTCACAGTCACAATGGAGTCTTGGGTGTGACATCCAGCCGCAGTTGGTATTCTACCCCTCGAGATGTAATCTTGTGTGCTGCAGTATACCTTGAGGAGAGGGATTAGCAATTTTGTTTTCTTCTTGTGGAGGAGATTCTCAGATTTAGCTAGGTTCCAAAGAAGAGATTTTCTTTGTCTTTCTTGATTTGTTTGTACCTTGCTGCCAAAGAAGGCCTTGGATCTAGCTAAATATTTACAGAGCACATGTTTGTTGCCTTGCCTGGCTTGTTGGCCGTATTCTGCTCTATGTCTATGTATGCGTAGAGGTGCTAGCTAAGATACATCTGTATGCATATATGTGTGTGTTTTCTTTGCTTGCTGAAGATGTACTGATTTTGCCCCAAAAGAAGCCATGAATATTGCAATTTGCTTGATTCCCACTTGTGTTATTGTTAAGCATGGTTTCCTTTTTCAGGAGCCTATGTGATGTGTACCTATGTTGGTGCCTTGCCTTTACAGAGATCCATTATGTCTTCCTCTTGATAAGCACGACAAGCTTTTACTTGTACCCTGAAACATGGAGCGGCTCGAGCGCTGGCCACGTCTTGAGAGCCGGCTGCTAACAAGGTGAGCCCCCTTTGCTTGGACCTGCCTATGCTAGATCTGTCCAGGATTTATGATTGGATCTGTCTTTGATATCGCCATGTGATTTGTAGTTGAATAATCCTTTTATCCATGTCGTGCTTGCTATGTAGTCCATTGTGCATCAGATTGTTTAGATCAATGAATAGCCGTTTTACCTTGTCCATGCTTGCTATATGGTCCGCCATGTATAAGACTGTTTAGATTTTTTTAGTGTGCTTGCCTTTGCTAATTGTAGTCAACCCATATCGGTTGATGTTTGTATAGCAGAACGTGCCCTGCCTTCTTTAAACGCAGGTTTTTGTTGTCTCATTCAGCTATGCTTTTGAGATTAAATGATAACATATATAGTAGTAGGCGACAACTGTGCAAATCTGTTCTTTGGTAAATAGTCAGGAATATCTGATAACTGAGAACAATATACAAAAAGCGGCCAAGCCGAGATCGCCTCGCTTTGCGCATCTTGAAGAAGAGAACCACTTCTATTCCACGTTTGTACCCTCAATTGAGCTTCTACTTCTTTGATTATTAATTACATAGGCAAGAAGATATGACTTGATCTGCCCTGCACTGTAGTTTCTGCTCACAAGCCTTCTTGCTTTTCTACCCCTCTGCTATGAGGATCTCTGGTTGGATTTAGGTAATCAAGCCCCAGGATATGTGTTCCTATTTTGAGATGAACTATGCATGGCTAGCTAGATTTAGTTTCAGGAGTAGATCTTTATTGATTTATTTTTAATTTGTACCATAGTTTTTAATTTGTGTAATTTGTGCAAGATGTGCTGCCAGGCGTGGTCCTTGTGGCAGGCGTGGTACCAGCCACAACAAGATGGGATGCACACAGGCGGAGGCGGCGGGGCAAGGTGATAATAAACTTTCTCAAGTCAGCGTCAGCAACTAACCATTAGCGGTGACACAAGGGGTTACACGCTCTATGGTGCTGTCGTCATATCCACCATCTGTAGTCACAGCTCCACGGGTAAACATCCATCCCTTCTTCCCTGTCCATCTCCTATGATATATTTGTGCAATTCATGCACTAATTTGTACCCTGGAATGGAATTAGCTTGATGTTGCACAATTTGTGGTTACATCTTATCTGACTATTGAGCATTTTTCCATGTTTAGTTTTTTATATGAAGGTTTTAATGTTGCTTACAAAATGCTTCTTCATTTATATATATCTCTGATGTTGCTTCTGAAATATTTCAATTAAGAAGGTTTTCCAAGGAAATGTAGTTTCATAGTTTCAAGCTATATCCATGTATTTTTATTTGTTTTGCTACATGATTCATGCATGTCAAATCCGAAGATGCCTTATAAATGTGGTGTACTACTAAAATATGTTCCTTTTCCATCACTCAATATGAAATACTTCATAACCAGATGTGGCGACCATGCCGGACAATGCAGGACCTGGTCTTGGGCATGTGCTTGCTGCTTGCTGAGACTTTTCGATTGCCTTAGGTGGCATTTGTTGTGAAAGTGCGTTATATCGACTAGAGGGGGTGAATAAGTTTTTTATGAATTCTTCATTGAGGAATTTGCGGTGAGGAAATTCCTAAGCGAAGAACTACTAACTGGCCGAATAAGTGCTCGAAGTAAGCATAACGAGAATCGGGCATGGTCATCATGATGAAATGAAGACAATCACGAGTACAAAAAGCATAAACACGGGATAACACAAGATGAAGACAAAGCAGTGAAGAAATTGAGCGAAGAAATTGAAAGTCTTGATCAAAGTCTTCAAACACAGATATGAACAAACACTCAACACGATATTAATGAAATGAAAGAGTTGAGGAAATAGAACCGATGTAAGGTTGGTGAAGACAATGATTTGGTAGACCAGTTTCAACTGCTGTCTCGGTTATGCGTCTGGTTGGAGCGCTGAGTATTTAAACTTCGAGGACACACAGTCCGGACACCAGATCGCTCGGCCGCGCCTCGGGACACCAAATCCTCACCGTATTCTCCTTGAACTAAGGTCACAGGACCTCGTCCAATCACTTTCGTGGTAAGTCTTGAGCGACTTCCAAACCTTCACAAACTTGGTCACTCGGCGATCCACAATTCCTCTTGGATGCTCTAGACCATGGCGCCCTAACCGTCTGGAAGAAGCACAGTCTTCAAAGGTAACAAGCGTCGGATCCGCGAGATCAATCTCTTGATGATGCTCAATCACTTTGGGTTTATAGGGGTTTGGTTTTGGGTTTTCCTCACTTTCGATGATTTTCGCTCAAAGTCCTCGGAGGATGGGTTGCTCTCAAATGACAAGTGTCAAGTTCTCTCGGAGTAGCCAACCAGCTAGTGGTTGTGAAATGACTATTTATAGCCTAGGGAGCAACGACATGATAAGACATAAATGCCCTTCAATGATATGACCGTTAGGTGGATAAGATATTTTGAGACAGGCTGGCGTAAGCGCGACAACAGTCGAATTTTGACTCTCAAATTCCTCGGGGCTATCATGTTCCTCCTTTGTGTAGGCAATTAGCATTTGGCGATTCCTAACTCCTCGGTCGAGAACAAATTCCTCGGTGACGGGAAGAACTTTGTCTCACATCCTTTAGAAGAAATTGGTTGAGCTGCATGAGATTTCAAAGGCTTCACTCGAAGGGATTGGTAGGTGTAGGATTTTGAGTTGAGCATCACATGGAAAATTTTCCTAGTATTTCCTCGACCCCCTTTAACGATGCGGTGTTTCCTATGACTCAAGAAAGAAAAAGAAACTACGAAAACAAAAGTCTTCACGCTTCATGTTCCTCAAATGAATACCAAGTCTTCAAGGTCACACCAATTTCTTCACTTTCAAAGTCTTGAATACCAAAGTCTTGATCGAAGAACTTCATTTTAGAATTCGAATTTCTCTGTAAATATCAAACTCCTCATAGACTTATAGACACTGTGTACACTCATAAACACATTAGTCCCTTAACCTATAAGTCTTCAATACACCAAAATCACTAAGGGGCACTAGATGCACTTACAATCTCCCCCTTTTGGTGATTGATGACAATATAGGTTAAGTTTTCAACGAGGATAAACATATGAAGTGTAAATACTGATATTGAGGAATTTGATTGCAAGATATAGAAGAACTCCCCACGAAGATGTGCATAGTGAGAATTTGCTTTTGAAGCAATGCACATTTGAAGAGTTGAATCATGGAGATCTCCCCTATATCTTGTAATTCATACAAGCATTTGACATATAATATGAAGAATTTGAAATGCATGATGAAATATGGTGGTGATGTAATTCAGCATGCGTGTATTAACATATAACGAAGAATAAGCATGCGAGAGAACACATCAAAAGTATCGGAGCCATCGGGTTTAAGATTACAACTCGATCAATAAAGTTTCGGAAGAAGAGCGAGTTGTAACTTAGCAAAAAAAAGCGCCTATATAGTAGACCCGCTTGAAGACTAACTCAAATTTCTCCCCCTTGTCATCAAATGACCAAAAGGATCAGCGAGGACTAAGCATACGAAGAATATCAAGTTGATGGAGGAGCGCCCGGCGTTGTCGGGTCGGTTGTGTGTAGTAGGACCTACCAGCGATGTCGTCAAGTCTTCATTTTCATCGGTTTCGTAGCGATGAAGAATAGGAGCTGGCCACCAAGGAAGGAACCTTGACCTTCTTGAATTTCTTTGGTGGAGGTGCAGATCTTACGCCTTTGTGAGAATGAGATAGAACAGCCAGTGCGGTTGAAGGTTTCATGGAGGTAGTATTGGTTTTATTCTTGCATTGTGTGTTGAGGTCATGTTGTGAAGAATTGAACCAAGCGGCGCTTGACCCATTTATGATTGCGATCAACCTTGATGAAGGCGAGGAGTAACTCACGATCAATCATCACCACAGTGCTTGTGGCTTGAGGATTTTGCTTGGCGAGGTATTGGCGACGAGAGTCATGTGTGGCGAGTCATCATTGGTGGAGTAGGATACCGAGAGGAATAGAAGTTGGCTTGACTAGCAGTCGAAGCGCCTCTTCCTTATCGGCGAGTCATATGGGTTGTAGTCGATGAAGAATACATGCTCGCCGAAGAAATCTTCAGCCTTGAACTTTTGCCGTTGAGAATGGATTCTTTGGCTTTGGAAGTGGAGTGTCGTGAGTTGCATCACTACCTCGGGAATCGCAATCTCAGGTTCTTGGTGAGGATTTTCTGGTTCCTCTTCATATCAGTCTCGTGTTCAAAGGATCAACAAGCAGCGGGTTCTTGACACTAGTGGTTGGAATTTCTTCATGCAGACGAGGTGGGATGAGTTTCTTGAGCCCATTTGAACCGTTGGTGCGGGGGCGAGAATTTGTTGTATTGAAGTGAAGAGTGGAGGTGGGATCTTGACTTTCCCAAAGTCATCATTCATCACAGGCGTGGTGCATCCAATATCCGTCTTCGTCTTCAATTTCCTCAACACCGACCTCTTGACTGTGGGCGAGGCATATCGAGAAATGATTGGTGTTGAAGGATTGCATCCACTTCAATTTCTTCATCAATCTGCTCTGACGAAGCAACAGAATGATTTTCTTCATCAGATCCGCTTGGGATCTCATATTCTTCACCAAAAGGAACAAGGTCCTTTGATGGCATGGAGAAATCGGAACAACATCATTTGGATTTTCAAATGAGCTGGTCATTGGCTTCATTTTCTTGAGTGAAGAATTTGAAGCGGTGATGCTTTCCTTTTCTTCTTTGCAGCTCGCTCTGCAGCCTTGGTCTTCTTCACATCGATGCGAGATGGAAGGATAGGAGTTGGTGTAGGCGGGGAGGAGCGATATGAATAAACACTCAACACGATAATGAGGAAATGAAAGGGTTGAGGAAATAGAACCGATAAGGTTGGTGAAGACAATGATTTGGTAGACCAGTTCAAGCTGCTGTCTCGGTTATGCGTCAGTTGGGCGGTGATGATTTAAACTTCGAGGACACACATCCGGACACCCGATCGGCGAGCACGCATTTCGAGACACCAAGTCCTCACCGTATTCTCCTTGAACTAAGGTCACACAAACCTCGTCCAATCACTCGTGGTAAGTCTTGGCGACTTCAAACCTTCACATACTTGGTCACTCGGCGATCCACAATTCCTCTTGGATGCTCTAGACCATGCGCCCTAACCGTCTGGAAGAAGCACAGTCTTCAAAGGTAACAAGCGTCGGATCCATGCAGGATCAATCTCTTGATGATGCTCAATCACTTTGGGTTTATGAGGGTTTGGTTTTGGGTTTTCCTCACTTGATGATTTTCGCTCAAAGTCCTCGGAGGATGGGTTGCTCTCAAATGACAAGTGTCAAGTTCTCTCGGAGCAGCCAACCAGCTAGTGGTTGTAGGGGCTATTTATAGCCTGAGGGCAACCCGACATGATAAGACATAAATGCCCTTCAATGATATGACCGTTAGGTGGATAAGATATTTTGGGACAGGTGGCGGCGCATGCGGCAGCAACGGTGTGAGGCAATCCGCAGGCGAATTCCTAACTCCTCGGTCGAGAACAAATTCCTCGTGACCGGAAGAACTTCGTCTGTCACTGAAGAAATTGACTGAGCTATGTAAGATTTCAAAGGCTTCACTCGAAGGGATTGGTAGGTGTAGGATTTTGAGTTGAGCATCACATGGAAATTTTTCCTTAGTATTTCCTCGACCCCTTTAACGATATGGTGTTTCCTATGACTCAAGAAAGAAAAATGAAACTACGAAAACAAAATTCTTCACGCTTCATGTTCCTCAAATGAATACCAAGTCTTCAAGGTCACACAATTTCTTCACTTTCAATTGAGGAATTTGTTTGAATTTCCTCAAAGCGGCCGATCTGATTATACACAGCTTCTTCAATTTCTTGAGCGCACCACTAGTGGATGCCACAGCAATTTCTTCGTGGTGGAATGGAGTCATCAGCCACGGAACTAGCATTGTCTTCATTGGCTGAAAATCATCAGTGGTCTTGGCATGTTCTTCGCGAGGTGGCGAGGCTCGACTGAGGTATTTCTTGTTGCGTTGGGGCTGCAACATTTGTGAACTTCTTTGTCAGTTGACAAATCTGACTTTGGCTCCTGCCAATCAGCATAATAGGCATCAAAGTTATCCTTGAGGGCTTTGATTTGAGGCTGGATCTTGAGGAGTTCCTCGGTTGTCATTACGACAGCGTTTATCCTCGAGAACTTCTCTTTCTGAAGCTGAGCCTTCTTGATCGCCTTGCCTTCTCAAATTTCCATTTCTCCTCGGAGATGAAATGGGTTGACATGTGACTTTGTCCGAGTCAAATGAAAATCAGGCATAGGTGTCTCTGGATCCTTGTGCCATAGATCAATGTATTCAAGGATCGCCCTTGGATCCAAAAGCGATGCTTGCAGGTGTGCTTTTGGCTCTTCGGCCCTAACTTGTCGGTCTCGATGATTTTGCAAGTTCATCATCATCGACTTCATCATCGAGATGGCACTTGGAAGGCCACTGTTTCTTCTTCGGACTTGGCGAGGACCTCAAATCAACGATTGCCTTAGTCTTGCGGTGTGGGGCCTAATGAAGAATTTGGTGCAGGTGAGGAACTTGTTGAGACACGAGAGGCAATAGAGATGCTGCAGTCTGAAAGTGCGTTATATCGACTAGAGGGGGTGAATAGGCGATTTTATGAATTCTTCATTGAGGAATTTGCGGTGAGGAAATTCCTTAGCGAAGAACTACTTGCAGCGGAATAAGTACTCGAAGTAAGCATAACGAGAATCGGGCATGGTCATCATGATGAAATGAAGACAAACAAAATCTGAAAAGCGTAAACAGGATAGCTCAAGATGAAGACAAAGCGGTGAAGAAATTAAGCGAGGAAATTGAAAGTCTTGACCAAAGTCTTCAAACACAGATATGAATAAACACTCAACACGATAATGAGGAAATGAAAGGGTTGAGGAGATAGAACCGATAAGGTTTGTGAAGACAATGATTTGGTAGACCAGTTCAAGCTGCTGTCTCGGTTATGCGTCGGTTGGGCGGTGAGTATTTAAACTCGAGGACACAGTCCGGACACCCGATCGCTGAGCACGCAGCTCGGGACACCAAGTCCTCACCGTATTCTCCTTGAACTAAGGTCACACAAACCTCGTCCAATCACTCGTGGTAAGTCTTGAGCGACTTCAAACCTTCACATACTTGGTCACTCGGCGATCCACAATTCCTCTTGGATGCTCTAGACCATGGCGCCTAACCGTCTGGAAGAAGCACAGTCTTCAAAGGTAACAAGCGTCGGATCCACGAGGATCAATCTCTTGATGATGCTCAATCACTTTGGGTTTATAGGGGTTTGGTTTTGGGTTTTCCTCACTTGATGATTTTAGCTCAAAGTCCTCGGAGGATGGGTTGCTCTCAAATGACAAGTGTCAAGTTCTCTCGGAGCAGCCAACCAGCTAGTGGTTGTAAGGCGGCTATTTATAGCCTAGGGAGCAGCCCGACATGATAAGACATAAATGCCCTTCAATGATATGACCGTTAGGTGGATAAGATATTTTGGGACAGGTGGCGCGCTACACGACAGCAGTGTAGGCAATCCGCCTGGCGAATTCCTAACTCCTCGGTCGAGAACAAATTCCTCGTGACGGAAGAACTTCGTCTCATCCTTGAAGAAATTGACTGAGCTGTATGAGATTTCAAAGGCTTCACTCGAAGGATTGGTAGGTGTAGGATTTTGAGTTGAGCATCACATGGAAATTTTTCCTTAGTATTTCCTCGACCCCTTTAACAGTATGGTGTTTCCTATGACTCAAGAAAGAAAATGAAACTACGAAAACAAAATTCTTCACGCTTCATGTTCCTCAAATGAATACCAAGTCTTCAAGGTCACACCAATTTCTTCACTTTCAAATTCTTGAGAAAGTCTTGAATATCAAAGTCTTGATCGAAGAACTTCATTTTTAAATTCGACTTTCTCTGTAAATATCAAACTCCTCATAGACTTATAGACACTGTGTACACTCACAAGCGCATTAGTTCCTTAACCTATAAGTCTTCAATCCACCAAAATCACTAAGGGCACTAGATGCACTTACAATCTCCCCCTTTTTGGTGATTGATGACAATATAGGTTAAGTTTTCAACGGGGATAAACATATGAAGTATAAATACTGATAATGAGGAATTTGATTGCAAGATATAGAAGAACTCCCCACGAAGATGTGCATAGTGAGAATTTGCTTTTGAGGCAATGCACATTTGAAGAGTTGAATCATGGAGATCTCCCCTATATCTTGTAATTCATACGCATTTGACATATAATATGAAGAATTTTAATTGCATGATGAAATATGGTGCTTGATGTTATTCAGCATCGTGCGATATCATTAATGAGGAACAAGCATGCAAAATAACGCATCAAAAGTATCGAGCTCAAATAGATTTGCTATGAAGATTTTCAAGGAGCTCAAGAGAATCGAGCATAGTGCAAGAGCATAATGCATCAAAAGTATCAAAGCACCATCGAGTTTAAGATTACAACTCGATCAATAAAAGTTTGAAAGCGAGAGTTGTAACTTAACAAGAATAAATTACTGTATATAGGCAATAAATTAGACCGGCTTGAAGACTAACTCAAATTTCTCCCCTTTGTCATCGAATGACCAAAATGATCGGCGAGGACTAACGCTCTGAAGAATTTCAAGTTGAAGGCGGGCGCCCGCGTTGTTAGGGTCGGTTGTTGTAGTAGGACCAGCAGCGGTGTCGTCCAAGTCTTCATTTTCATCGATGTCGTAGCGATGAAGAATAGGAGCTAGCCACCAAGGAAGGAACTTTGACCTTCTTGTATTTCTTGGAGGAGGTGCAGACCAGTCAAATTGTTCCTTGAGTCCCATTGGCGTTAGTTCTTACGCATTGTAGACATGTGAAAGAACAACTCAGTGCGTTTGAAGGTTTCATGGAGGTAGTAGTGGTTTTCTTCACTTGCATTGTGTGTTGAGGTCATGTTGTCAAGAATTGAACCAAGCGGCCTTGACCCATTTATGATTGCGATCAACCTTGATGAAGGCGAGGAGTAACTCACGATCGATCATCACCACAGGTCTTGATAGCTTGAGGACTTTGCTTGGTGAGGTATTTGCGGTAGTCATGTGTGGCGAGTCATCATTGGTGGAGTAGGATGCTGCTGCGGCTTGAAACTGTCCATCAATGGGCGAATGCCTTCATCTATCACAGTGATAGCCTTGCCCTTGTCATCGGTGAGGTAAATGTCCGTTTGAGGACTTCAATCGAGGGCAAGTAGCTGCAGTGGTTGAGTATCAGCCTTGTAATTGGTGAAGACCTTGTCTGATGAATCTCATTATCCAAAGGCGCATAAGGCTTCAGCTCAAATGGTGACATAGCAATGTTTGCGAGTCCTCATGAAGAAATCATGGAAGTTGGCAGGAGCGCCATGGATGATGTTGAAAAGCATATTCTTCATGATGCCAGCGACTTCTTCATCATTGAGTCGTGGCCTTTGATAGGACTCATTGTCTTCGTCGAATTCGATAAACGATCCGAGGCACATACAATAATTCCTTGGCGAGAATTTGGTTCTTAGGGCCTGCCTTGGCTTCAAAGGCTTCATCGGCACTTGCATATAGTGATTTGAAAGTTACGGTTCGTTGTAGATACAACGAGCACCATCAAGTGGAGGACTGAGTGGTAGAGCACGAAGCAATTCAGTTCTTTGGTGCCTTGTAGTAGTATTTTCGGACATCGATCTAATACCCATGAGTTCACGTCTTGACATCTCCGGTGATGTGCAGCGTTGCATAGAATTGAAGAATTAGTTCTTCATTCCGATCCACAGATATCGGTGCAGAAATTCAGAAGTCTGGGTCGTGAAGAACAACGAGGACTGGCTCAAAGCACTGGCGAGACTCCATGTCCACATGAGGAATATGAGCATGATCGAAGACTTTATCTTTGTTGAAGAGAATTGAGGAATAGAAGTTGGCTTGGTGGCAGTCGAAGCGCCTCTTCCTAATGCGAGCAGAATCATATGGATTATAGTCGATGAAGAATCGTGCTCGGCAAAGAAATCATCAGCCTTGAACTTTTGTTTGCTTGAAGCGGATTCTTTTTGTAAGCGAGAGGGTGTCAATGAGTTGCATCACCACCTCGGGAATCGCATGATTCAGGTTCTTGGTGAGAATTTCTTCTTCCTCAACAGTGCGATCGAGGATCAGCTGACATCAGGTTCATCAGCACTAGTGGCTGGAATTTCTTCATGCCTGAGCAAGTGGGATGAGTTTCTTGAGTCCATTTGGACTGTTTGTGCGAGAACCTTGAGGAATCTGTTGGGCGGGGTGAAGAGAGGAGAATTGGGATCAGACTTTCCCAAAGTCATCATTCATCACTGGTGTGGTGCACCCAATATCCACATCTTCTTCTTCAATTTCCTCAACACCAGCCTCTTCATTTGTGAGCCCGAGGCATAGGTGAGAAATGGCGGGGTTGAAGGATTGCGTCCACTTCAATTTCTTCATCAATCTGCTCCGCGAAGCGGCGAATGATGTTCTTCATCGAGATCGATTGGGATCTCATAGTCTTCTCAAAAGGAACAAGGTCCTTTGATGGCATGGAGAAATCGGAACAGCATCAATTGGATTTTGAATGAGCTGGTCATTGGCTTCATTTTCTTGCGGCGAAGAATGTGACCTGGTGATGCCTTTCTTTTCTTCACTGCAGCTTGTTACGCAGCCTTGGTTTCTTCACCTCGAGGCGGATGGAAGAATTGGAGTTGGTGTTGGCGCGGGAGGAGCTGAGGAATCTGGTTGATTTTCTTGAGCTGGCCGATGCGATTGCCTGACTTCTTGATTTCTTGAGCGCACCACTAGTGGATGCCACGGCAATTTCTTGGTGGCTGGAATGGGATCATCAGCCACGGAACTAGCATTTTCATCAGCAGACTGAGCGTCATCAGTGGTCTTGGCATGTTCTTCGATCCGCTGGTGAGGCTTGACTGAGGAATTGCATGTTGCGTTAGGGCAGCAATATTTGTTAGTTTCTTCGTCGAGGTTGTGAATCGACCTTGCTCCTTGCCAATCAGCATAAGTAAGAATCAAAATTTTCTTGAGGTCTTGAATTTGATCTGGACCTTGAAGCTCCTCGGTGTCATTTTGACAACGTTTTCTTGAGAACTTCTCCTTTACGTATTGAGCCTTTTGATTTCTCTTGCCTTTTCAAACTTCCATTTCTCTTCAGCGATGAAATGGGTCAACATATGACTTTGTCCAGGGTCGAGATGAAAGTCGAGGCATAGGGGTATTGGGATCCTTGTGCTAGAGATCAATATAATCGAGGACTTTCTTGGATCAACAGCGATGCTTTCAAAGCGTACCTTTGGCTCTAGCGGCCTTTTCTTGATGGTCTCGATGATTTCCGCAAGTTCATCATCGAAGCTTCATCATCGAGAAGGCACATGGAATGCAACCTGTTTCTTCTTTGGACTTGGCGAGGACCTCGTCCATTTGTTGCTTTGGTCTTGGTGAATCGGGCGGATGATGAAATTGGTGCTCTTGAGAACTTCTTTGAAACTCGAGGCAATTGAGAAACCAGCAGTCCTTTGACATGTAGCAGATGCACGAGGCCGAGGATTTTGTGAGCTGTTGAGGACTTTGGTGGAGCTATGCAGTGTGAGAATTTGCCTTGAGGGTGCTCTTGAGGAACTTGGCCGTGGTAGTGATGGTGAAACACTTGGCTTATGAGCAGGCTTCTTTGGCATGGATTTCCTCGGTTTGACCGAGGCCTCGATGCTTGATAGCGATGGCAGAATCCTCATTGAATTTCTTCACTGCCTCCTTGGCTTGTTTTGCCAATTTAGCTTGGCGCTTAGCCCATTCATCAGGAAAGTCCTCACCACGTTTGATGCTTGTGGGATCTGCTACTTGGCCAGGTGCCAATGGAGCTCTTGGGCATGGAGGATTGAGAGCGAATTTCTTCATGTACTTTGGAGTCACATATCGGTACTCCCTCCATTCCCATGCCCATCTCCGTTAAATCTTCTGAATACGCACCTTGCGCTGATTTTTGTTTTCTTCATCAGGTGTGCAATAGTCAGCATAAATTTCCTCAAGGATTTCAAATGTAGTCATAACCTCAGGTTTCTTTCCTCCTTTCTGTGGCTTCTTACCGTCTGCCATGTTCTTCAGTTGAGGAATTTGAACAATTGAGTTCTCTGAAGAAGTATGCAGTTTTTCTTCGAGGAACGCTGCAAATGAGTTAAGTTTATGAGAACCTAGTGATTCAGCGGCGGACATGTGTACTGTGAGCAGAGTATAGTTGCGAGGAATTTGGAGAGGTCATATGCGTTCTCGAAGGTTTTCAAAAGGAACAAGTTTTGAGGATTTTGACGAGATGAGCCTTGAAGAATTTCACTAAGCGTTCTTTGTCTTAGGTTCGAGTTATGCAGATCGAGGATCCACACAATTGAGAATCTTGAAGAAAATCATTGCTTAGAGAAACTATCAAGAGCATATTTTGTTTGAGGTGTTCATATGTGTGAAGATTTGAAGAATAAACACCTTTGAAGATTTTCGGAAGGTTTGAGAATCAAAGCGAGTAATAAAAGTAACTTTTAATTACCGAAGTGAAGAACACGACGAACTAAGAAGAACAGTTGGGAAGTTTGTCGGTTCAGATCTTCCACGCCCTAACTTGGCGGAGGAAGACAACTCTGGCGGCGGGTGAGGATTTCAGCGATCGGTAGCGAAATACGTCGGCGGCGAGGTCGAAGCGATGAAGCTCTTCCTCACCCTGACGGCGAATGGGCGGCGCTAGGGTTTGAGGAGCTCGGCGGGAGAGAGGTCGGCGAATAAAAGAAGTGAGGAAGGGAGAGGGGTATTTATAGACACGGTGAAAGCAGTTCGCAGAAGATTTAGAGACGAGCGTGCCTGACCATTTCCTTCTCACGACATGTGTCATCCACGTCTTGTGTAGTGGAGATCGTGTCTGATTGTGGGTGAGTAAAATAATGCATCGTGGGATGCGGAGCAGTTTAATGACAAAACCGAAAGTTTGGATAAGATCAGTTTAAAATTCCGTTCACAATTTCTTCAGTTATCAAGGACACAGTGAAGATTTTGAGCGAGTTTCAAATAGAACGCACATGAAGAATTTGTGAAGAGATTGGGTTGAGTATAGCATAGAGGGAAGGTCCGATCACATTCACTTAGCAGAAAAAAAGCGACTTGAAGAAATAGCCATAAGTGAATCTGTAGAGGACATAAACCCATATATATAGCCAATGAAGAAAGGCAGCGGAAGCAGTGAAGATTTTGCAAAGTTGAAGAATTTGAAAAGCGAAGAATTTCAAAAGCGAGGAAAAACTCAAATTGAAGATTTTCAACTTTGGTGGTGGCGTGACCCACCGTATAAGAATGATGATTTTAGACACCGCGTACAATTGTCATAGGGTTCTGAGAATCAAATTCTTCATTAATTTCTTCACACTTAGAGTGTTATTCTTCATTGATTGAAGAAAAACGTTTCTTCATGTGTTGCACATCTAAGTCATCAATTTTGCATGAGTGTCAGGATGTGTGTCCTTTTCAAAGAACGTTCGAAGATTCTAAGACATTTAGCTCACACCGCAACTTGCTAAATCTCTTCTCATCCAAGGGCTTAGTGATGATATCAGCTAGCTGTTCTTCAGTCTTCACGTGCTCGATGGAGATGTCACCCTTCAACACATGATCACGAAGAAAATGATGACGAATCTGAATGTGCTTTGTCTTAGAGTGCTGAACGGGTTGTGAGCAATCTTGATGGCACTCTCATTGTCACGATGAGAGGCACATTCTTCACGTTGATGCGTAGTCCTTGAGAGTTTGCTTCATCCACACAAATGAGGCACAACACGAGCCAGCAGCAATGTATTCAGCTTCCGCGATGAGCGGTGATCATGATTCTGTTTCTTCGAGGACCAACGGACCAAAGATTGTCGAGAAATGAAAAGTACCAGATGTTGACTTGCGGTCCACGATCACCAGCATAGTCAGTCGAATATCAATGAGATCAAAAGTAGAGCCCTTGGGGTACCATAATCCTAGTGTTGGTGTGTGAGCTAGATATCAAAGAATATGCTTCATAGCCTTATGGTGTGATTCCTTGATTGTAGCTTGAAATCGGGCACACATGCAAACACTAAGCATTATATCTGGCCTAGATGCACATAAGTACAATAAAGAACCAATCATGGGCGGTATACGTTGTGATCGAAGTCAATACCATTTTCATCGATTGCATAGATGGCCATTTGTGGGCATAGGAATTTTAGCGCCTTTGCAATCTTGCATGCGAATTTCTTGAGGACATCTTTGAGGTATTTCTCTGAGATATGAATATGCCATTGTGTTGTTGGCGAATTTGAAGACCTAAGAAGAATTTCAACTCCCCATCATAGACATTTGATATTCTTCACTCATCATATAGGCAAATTCATCACTATAATGTTGGTCGATCTGACCAAAGATAATATCATCAACATATATTTGGCACACAAACAGTTCACCATCATAAGATTTAGTAAAGAGAGTAGGGTCGAGTGAACGGGTGTGAAGCCATTCTTCACGAAGAATTCCTTCAATGTATCATACCACGCCCGTGGCGCTGTTTGAGACCATAGAGGCCTTATTAAGTCGAAGACTTTGTCGAGGATTCTTTGGATCTTCAAAACACGGGGATGAGCAACATATACTTCTTCCTCAAGCTTACCATTGAGGAATGCACTTTTCACATCCATTTGATATAAAGTGATATTGTGATGGTTAGCATAGGCGAGTAATATCTGAATAGACTCAAGTCTAGCAGCAGTGCAAAAGTTTCATCGAAATCAATTCCTTCAACTGTGTGTAGCCTTGAGCTACTAGTCGTGCCTTATTCCTCACCACAAGACCATTTTCATCTTGCTTGTTGCGGTAGATCCACTTTGTGCCAATGATATTATGCTTGCGAGGATCGGACGTTTGACCAGTTCGAGACATTGTTGAGCTCGGCGATGTAATTCTTCTTGCATAGCCGAATCCACTCCGGCTCGAAATGCTTCATCTACCTTAGTGGGCTCTGTGATAGAGACAAAAGCATAGTGCCCACAAAGTTAGATAAATGTGAAGCTTTTGGCGTGTGAGAGGACTGGCGCTTTAATGTCATCGATGATCTTCTCCACTTGCACTTCTTTTTGCAGCGAGGATGAGCTGGTTGTCGTCGAGAATTTGATCATTTTCCTCGGCACCATTGTCTTGACATTATCTTGGTGCATCAGCTCGACGTTCTTCGCGTACAGGAATGAATTCTTTAGCAGTTTCTTCAATTGGAATGACATCCTCAATTGCCTTGAACTTGATAGATTCCTCAGGTGCTGGTTCATCTAACACAGAAGGTAGGTGCTCTCTTTGCGAGCCATTAGTTTCATCGAACCGCACATCTCTGATGTCAACAATCTTGTGAAGAGTGATGTTGAAGACTACTGTAGGTGTCGAGCCCTTTCGTAACCAAGCATAAAACCTTCATGTGCTTTGGTGCAAATTTAGAGTTGTGATGAGGATCTCTAATCCAGCATTTAGCACGAAGACTTTGAAATAACACATTGAGTTTCTTGTCGGTGAGGAGTTCATAGGCAGTCTTTTTGAAGAATTTGTGAAGATATACTCTGTTGATGATGTGCACGCGATATCAATTGCATCAATCCAAAAGCGACTAGGCGTTTTGTATTCATCAAGCATAGTGCGAGCCATCTCAACAAGAGTTCTGTTCTTGCGCTCCACGGCGCCATTTCTTTGAGGAGTATAAGGGCGGATAACTCATGAGTAATACCAAGTTCATCAAGATAGGCATCAAGACCAGAATTCTTGAACTCAGTTCCATTGTCACTCTGATGTGCTTGATCTTCACACCAAAGTTAGTTGAAGCCCTCGAGGAAAATCGTTTGAAGACTTCACGCACTTGATTTTTGTAAGTAACAATGTGTACCCATGTGTGAGAGTAATCATCAACAATAACAAAACCATATAGAGATGCATCATTAACGACAGCTGAGTAATGATTGGGACCAAAGAGGTCCATGTGAAGCAATTGAAGGGGCGAGTAGTGGTCATGATAGTCTTATTTGGATGTTTGGCCTTGGTCATTTTCCAGCTTCACGGGCTCGCATAAGTGATCCTTGAGGAATTTGACATTCTCAATGCCAATGACATGCTTCTTCTTCCATGGCGTGTGCAAATTCCTCATGCCTGCGTGACCAAGTCGCCGATGCCATAGCCAATATACGAAGCTTTTGCAAGTAAACACACGGCTGGTTGTGGTCTGTAGAGAAGTCAACAATATACAAGTCTCCTCTCCTAAAGCCTTGAAGACTTTGGAATTGTCGACTTCCATAATCACAACACAGCGATACTTGCCAAAGATAACAACCATATCAAGATCACAAAGCATTGAGGTGACATGAGGTTGTATCCTAAGGACTCAACAAGCATGACTTTGTCCATGTGTATGTCCATAGAGATGGCAACCTTACCAAGACCCAATACGACTTTTGCCTTTGTCGGCAAAGATGATATGCTTGAGATGTGGCGGTGATAAGGGAGCATCCATCAATAGATTCTTGTCACCGGTCATGTGATTTGTACATCCACTATCGAGAACCCACTCGGTGGCTTTGGGTTGATCATCCTGCGAGATGAATTAGTACAACTTACGATCTCATATACTTCATCGGTGAAGAATATGATATCAAGTTCATCGAGATGAATTTCATCGATTAGTATTCAGATAAGCGGTATGAGGGCGTGTGAAATGAAAGTTCATTTCATCATGGTTAGCTTTGCATCCTTTCGGGCATTTTGTCGGGCCCCAACAAATTCTTGGGGCGTTAAAGCACGTGCGGAGACTGACCCTGAGAAGAGATTAGTTCTTTTCTTCACCACCCACATCGAAGGGGTGGCAAAGAGTTCATCACTCTGCGAGCACCATATGAGAATGGTGGCATAGAGGCCAATCCATTTCGTTTCACATAAGAGGGGCTAGGGTAAGCATATGAATAGCAGAGAAATTCTTGAGGACTTATGAACATATTGGTTTGAAGAATAATGCACATATTCATAGCCCTTAGCTCTACCTGCGAAGCGAGTTGTTATACGATGATAATCATTTGAGGACTTTGATCCTTTTGAGAATTTGATCCATGTGAGGAATTTGGTCCGTATGAGGACTTGGATCCATATGAAGAATTTGGTCCATATGAAGAATTTGATCAGGGCTCCTATTCTTCACGGGTGGTGTCATGAGGACATTCACTGAAGACTTTCAAGGCACTTCTTGGGAACCCAGATTTTCTTCATAGGGGAACCGTTCTGATTAGTGCCAACATATCTAGCAAATACTTCACCATTCCGATTTTTGAACAGTTTATAGTTGGAGTCAAATGACTCATCGGAAGAATGAGGAGATTAGCATGTAAAGCCAGATAAGTTAGATGGATCAGCTGGAGGTCCCTTTGCATCAACCCATGAGGTTTTGGGATACTTCTCGGGCTTCAATATGTTCCATCAGCGTTGAGTTTCCTCTCAAAGGCAATACCCTCTTTCCTAGGGTTCTGTTGAGGATCTGCTTTTAAGCACATCACAAAAGTCGATGCCCTTTGAGGCTTTTGTACATGCTGTCATATACAATTCCTTCAGCCTGCATCGTCGGTGATACTAGCAATGTCCTCGGATGAGGAATTAGTGATAGCGAGGCAGGTGAAGAATTTATAACAGTTGAAGCATTTGAACATTCGGTGAAGAATTAGCGATTCACGTTCAATGCACTTTAAGCATGGAGGAACAAATTCTTCACAGAAGCGCTGATTTGTTGAGCAAGTAATGAATCGCGCTCCTTACGAAGATCTTCATAACTCACTCTTAGCTTCTCAAGGTCTTGCTTTCTTTGAAGAAATTCATAAGAAAGTTTCTCATGATCGAGATAAGAGAGTGTTATGATGACCTTGAAAACTGTCAAACCTAGGCTGAAGTCTCTGAAGATTTTCGATCGGGGCTTTAGTCGATCCATTTCTTCACCTAACATATCATCACTTTTACCTAACATGTTTTGAACCTTTTCCAAGGCATGTTGTTGTTTGAGTGGAAATGCAAACAAGTTTGGTATAGCTAGGTTCAATATCATCATCAGATTCATCATCATCAGATTCACGATCACTAAATTCAGATGAGGAACATTGGTTACCTCGTCACCATTTGCCATGAGACATGATCACGAGCGATGATGATTACGGCTCGAAAGTCATCGTTTTGAGAGATTCCTTGAAGTCCTCAAACCAGGGATCATAGCGGGTTCGATGACCTTCATAAACATCGGAATTCGGTCCCAGATAAGCCGCATTGCAAAGATGCATAATGCGCTTGAATTCATCTCTAGATAGGCGAGGAGCAGATGATATCGCCGCCATGATGTCAAGTCGAGTGTACTTGCGAATATCATCTGCGTTCACCGTCATGCACAGATCGATAAGACCAATTTGGTGACGGTCCACAACTTTCGCATCCATTGCCATGGCGCTTCCTCATCATGGCCTTCCACTTGGGATAATCGTGACCGTCAAAGATAGGGCATGCCACTTTCTTCATACTGCGGTCGACATAACTAAAACTCCGGTGGTTAAACCAAAATCACACAGAACAAGGAGTACCTTGCTCGATACCAATTGAAAGTCGTTATATCGACTAGAGGGGTGAATAGGCGATTTTTTGAATTCTTCTTTGAAGAATTTGCGGTGAGAAATTCCTTAGCGAAGAACTACTTGCAGCGGAATAAGTACTCATAAGTAAGCATAACAGAATACGGGCATGGTCATCATGATGAAATGAAGACAAACAAAAAGTGCGAGAAAAGCGTAAACACAGGATAGCTCAAGATGAAGACAAGCGGTGAAGAAATTGAACTAAGGAAATTGAGAAAGTCTTGATCAAAGTCTTCAAACACAGATATGAATAAACACTCAACACGATAATGAGGAAATGAAAGGGTTGAGGAGATAGAACCGATAAGGTTGGTGAAGACAATGATTTGGTAGACCAGTTCAAGCTGCTTTGTCTCGGTTATGCGTCTGGTTGGGCGGTGAGTATTTAAACTCGAGGACACACGGTCCGGACACCCAATCGCTGAGCACGCAGCTCGGGACACAAGTCCTCACCGTATTCTCCTTGAACTAAGGTCACACAGACCTCGTCCAATCACTCGTGGTAAGTCTTGAGCGACTTCCAAACCTTCACAGACTTGGTCACTCGGCGATCCACAATTCCTCTTGGATGCTCTAGACCATGCGCCTAACCGTCTGGAAGAAGCACAGTCTTCAAAGGTAACAAGCGTCGGATCCACGCAGGATCAATCTCTTGATGATGCTCAATCACTTTGGGTTTGTAGGGGTTTGGTTTTGGGTTTTCCTCACTTGATGATTTTCGCTCAAAGTCCTCGGAGGATGGGTTGCTCTCAAATGACAAGTGTCAAGTTCTCTCGGGCAGCCAACCAGCTAGTGGTTGTGAGGCGGCTATTTATAGCCTAGGGAGCAGCCCGACATGATAAGACATAAATGCCCTTCAATGATATGACCGTTAGGTGGATAAGATATTTTGGGACAGGTGGCGCATGACAGACCTTGATCGGAAATTTGAATCTCAAATTCCTCGGGGCTATCATGTTCCTCCTTGTGTAGGCAATCCTTTGGCGAATTCCTAACTCCTCGGTCAGAACAAATTCCTCGGTGGCGAGAAGAACTTCGTCTCATCCTTTGAAGAAATTGTGAAGCTGTATGAGATTTCAAAGGCTTCACTTGAAGGATTGGTAGGTGTAGGATTTTGAGTTGAGCATCACATGGAAATTTTTCCTTAGTATTTCCTCGACCCCCTTTAACGATGCGGTGTTTCCTATGACTCAAGAAAGAGAAAATGAAACTACGAAAACAAAAGTCTTCACGCTTCATGTTCCTCAAATGAATACCAAGTCTTCAAGGTCACACCAATTTCTTCACTTTCAAAGTCTTCAGAAAGTCTTCAGAATATCAAAGTCTTGAGTCGAAGAACTTCATTTTTAGAATTGACTTTCTCTGTAAATATCAAACTCCTCATAGACTTATAGACCTGTGTACACTCACAAACGCATTAGTTCCTTAACCTATAAGTCTTCAATCCACCAAAATCACTAAGGGGCACTAGATGCACTTACAAGTCCTTTGACACGTGGCCAGATGCACAGGTGCTGAGTTGAGGACTTTGAAGGAGGAGGCTGAGGATTTGGGAGGGCGGGGAGCAGCATGAGGCTGGCCGTGAGGGCATTGAAGATTCTGGCCGTGAGGGCATTCTTTGAGACTTTGGCCGTGAGGGCACTATTGGTGAAGCACTTGGCTTGTCGCTGGCTTCTTTGCCTTGATTTTCTAGGTTGAGCAGGGGCCTCGGTGGCGACAGCGATGTGAGTCTTCATTGAATTTCTTCTTTGCTTCTTTGGCTTGTCTCGCCAACTTGGCTTGGCGCTTGGCCCATTCTTGGAAAGTCCTCACCACGCTTGATCTGGTGGGGTTAAACTTCTTGGCAGTGCCAATGGAGCTCTTTGGCATGGAGGATTCGGTCTGAATTTCTTCATGTACTTTGGAGTGTAACACTACTCCCCCATTCCTTGCCCATCTCCTTTCAATCCTCTGAATCGCACCTTGCGCTGATTTTTATTTTCCTTGCCAAACTTGGCTTCATCAGTGTGCAATAGTCAACATAGATGTCCTCGGGTATCAAAGCAGTCATGACCTCGGGCCTCTTTCCTCCTTTACGTAGCTTCTTTCCTTCGCCATATTCTTGGTGAGGAATTTGAACAATCGAATTCTACGAAGAAGTATGCAACTTTCTTCGAGGAATCTGCAAATGAGTTAAGTTGATGAGAACCTAGTGATTCAGCGGCGGACATGAGTACCTGTGAACATAGTATAGTTCTTGACAATTTGGAGAGGTCATATCGTTCTCGAAGGTTTTCAAAAGAACTAGTTTGAGGAATTTGACAGATGAGCCTTGAAGAATTTCACTAAGCGATCTTTGTCTTAGGTTCGAGTTGTATAGGCGAGGATCCACACAATTTAGGAATCTTGAAGAAAATCATTGCTTAGAGAATCGAATCAAAAGCGTATTTCACTTGAAGTGTTCATATGTGTGAAGATTTGAAGAATAAACACCTTTGAAGATTTTCGGAAGGTTTGAGAATCAAGCGAGTAATAAAAGTAACTTTTAATTACGAGCCCGAAGAACATGACGAGCGAGAAGTGTAGATTAGAAGTTTGTCGATTCAGATCTCCACGCCCTAACTCGTGGAGGAAGACAGCTCTGGCGGTGGAGTGAAGATTTCCGTGGTCGGTAGCGAGTCGTCGGCTGACGAGGTCGGCGATGAAGCTCTTCCTCATCGGCTGACGATGGAGTAGCGGCAGCGCTAGGGTTTGAGATGCTCGAGTGTCGGGAGGCTGATCGTTCCCACGAACACCTATGGGACCGAGTCCCTTGTGGTTGGTGAGGCGGAGAATGCACAAAAGCGGTCGGCGATGCACACGAGCAGTTTACCCAGCGGAGCTCTCGGGAGATAATACTCCCTCTGCTGCTTGGTTGATTGTATTGTGTTCTTGCTAGGGAGCAATGAGAGCTACAAAACCTAGCTTTGAGTGGGTGTGGTCTCGTATGAGTCGAATGAACGAGCAGGCGAACCCTTTCTCGTTGCACATGGGCCTCCTTTTATAGGCTCAAGGGGTCACCACAGTGTACTTGAGATGAGGGCAAAATGGGAAAACAGTAGTTGGTACACCAACATACGATTAATACAATGCTTTATACCTAACTCGGCGGCAAGGGACAAGAGTAATAAATGCCGTCCACATCGCTGAATAGTCTGTGAGGACCGTCAAGTGCGCCGTTTGCCACGATGGTAGCTTATCGACACCGCTGCTCGCTGCTCCCGCTGGCTGCACAGCCCTTTGACGCGTGCTGGAATAGCCCCATGGCGACACGTTGGCGGATGAGCTGGGCGGAGATGAAGAGGTTGCACTGCGGCAAGCACCTTGCAGCGGCTGAATCCTGTTGGCGGCAGGGCTTGCCGATCACCAAGCCTTCGGCAAGCTCCTCTTGCGGGGTCTTATTCCGCCGTGCCTTGAGTGGCCTTCCGGCAAGCTCCTCTTGCGGGGCCTTGATTCTTTGTTCTTAAATGGCTCCAAAAGAGCAGCGAGAGGCAGCGGTCACTAGGCCGGCCCAGCCTTGAGGTGCTGCAACTGCCGTGCAGTTCGGGATACTAGGGTACCCTACTCTAGTACACGGCAGAGCCCCGAACTGGGCCACCTGCAGCGCCGAGCTCTGTTGGGCCAGGCCCAAAAGCAGTCTGCAGACATGCAGCCTAGATACGCCATTACTCGCCCGGACCCTACGTCCCCCACAGGCGCCGCAGCGTCCGGACGTGGCGTCGTGGGGAGATCGTGGGGGCTTTCTTTAATGGGAAAAAGCAGGCAGCGCCCCTCTCTCTCCTTATAGCGGGGGAAATAGGGGCAGGGCGCCCACTTGCCATTCTGTCTCATCAAAAACCACCGCCAGCTCCCCTTTCTTCTCGAGGTCCAAAGAGGCGATGCTCGCACCCTCCATTGCCACAGGCGCCACCGCTGCGTCGACTCCTCCACCACCTCCCCCATGGCTCAGCCGACAAGGGAAAGGCGTGAAATCGGCCGAGCGCCCGGCTCATGGCTGCGGAAGGGCGGGCCATCTTGACCCCTGCTCGACTCGAGAAGGAGCTGCGAGCTGTATTACCTCTTGGTCGGCGGAGGCAGGCGCACCAGCGCCGAGGTGATCTCCGCCGCCACATCGAGAAGGTTTCCATGGTACCCCTTCTTCGTGCTTTTCTTCCCGCTGCGGGCTCTGCCCGCCCTTTCTAATTCTTTTGCGGCGTCATGAACACATATGGCCTCCGCCTCCTTGATTTCACCCCTAGCGCTGTCCTCACCATGGCAGTTTCGCACACCTCTGCGAGAACTTTGTCGAATCCCCAAATGTAGCACTTTTCGCCACTACTTCATGCCCAGCGTAGAGAGAGGAAGCCGCTTGGGAGGAATGGCATGGATCTCCGGGATCGGCAGAAGGAGGCATATCTTGTGGAGAGCTGCGGCAAGTGGGAGGTGGGAGCCGATTGGTGTTGGATCTTAGAGGAGGACCGCGGCCTTTCACTGCCGCGCAAACTCCCATAGTCGCGGCAATGATTGGAACAACTTGGCGCGGAGGATGCCAAGTTGAAGATACCGTGACCCGGATCTTGCGCCTCGGGCATGCCGGGTTTACCGTAGGAGCTGTTGGCGCAGTTTCCTTCGCCCGCCGCATTGTGCCCTTGCGGAGAGGGGAGGCCTGCTTGGGAGTTCCAAAGCGGCGGACATCATGAGGCTGCGTCTGGGCCTCAACTGGAACTTCAACGTCTTGGAGCTGGATGCCATGCAGCGGGGAGTTGTTCAAGCGTCATGCGAGATCACCCGAGTGGTTCATGTTGCGAAGTCGTGCCTTTGTGCAACAACTTCGTCGCTTGACCGCATCCAGCGATGATGCCGTTGTCGCGACTCCCATGGAATCGTTCCAACTTGGCGGAGCCCGCCCGGACGACATCATGCAGCGGTTCTTCGACAACTTGGAAGAAGTGCCGATCCGTGCGGCAAGCGAAGTAGCTCACCCGCGACACCACCGAGCAAGAGATGGCGCGCATCGCCCACTAGGTTGGAGGCGGCGAAGCTGCTGCCGCTTGGCGTGTTTGGGTTCACCGTAGAAGAAGCGAGGCAGCCGAGGCGGCAAGCCTTGCCCGATCGAGAGGAGTTCGCCGGCGAGGAGGAAGCGAGCCGAGCCAGCGCCGAGCCGAGCAGGCTGCCGAGGCGCCTCCCCTCCGCCGTCAAGTAGCTTGCAGCGGGAGGGCCCCTTGCCCCGCAAGAAAACGCCTCCGCAAGAGCTGGAGAAGTGGCGAGGCGGCGAGGCAGACCAACAACCGCCTCGCCGCCCGGCCGCGCTCCACCGCGGCAAGCACTGTGCAGCAGAGGCGCCTCATGCCGCCAACAGACAACGGGGCGGGGCCTTGAGAGCCACGGCCCCAGCGCATAGCGTCGAGGGATCCTACTCCTCCAGCTCGTCGCCGGGCGAATTTGACTTCTCCGCTCTCGGCTCGAGGAGGAAGAAGAAGAAAAGTAAGATCTTGTCGCTGCTACTTGTAATTCTTCAATTCTTGCTTTATCTTGTATCGACTTGCTTCATTACAGAGCTCTTTCCTTCTTGAGGCTGGCTCGGAGAGGCGTCGAGAGAGCCAAGACTCCGGTGGTGGTCATCGAAGGCGAATCTCCGTGGCTGACAGGAGGACGCGTCACGAGACCCGTTGCGGATCCGGCAACCCCTTCTGAGCAGCCCAGCACAGCCCCCAGCGTAAGTGTTTGGATTATCTCTACGGTTCGGTGTGCATGGGTGCTCCTTCTTCATGATATCGACTTGTTGATTTATGTAGGAGCCGAGCAGCCTCATCGAGGAGGCCGGAGGTCACTCGAAGTTACGCTTGCTTCAACTATGCGCCAAGGGAGAAATCTCCGCCAAGGGGCGCTCTCCGACAAGGAGGCCTCTCCGACAAGGGAGCTTCTCCGACAAGGGCAAGCGCCGGCGACCCTCCGTGGTGGAGACCGCGGCTCTGATCCCATTGCAGGTAATCTTTTGGTGAAAATTTCCCTTAGGTTCTTTTTCTTCTGTTCTTCTTTTGAACATTTGCTTGTTGTCCTTTCTTTCTCGATCATCAGATCCATCTGCGGAGAGCCGATGGGCCGGAGGTTGCCCGGCGAGAGGGCCGCTCGCGGCAACAATGGCAACGCCACCAACATGGAAGAGGAGGCGGCGCCGATGGATCCGCCCGGCGAGGAGGCCGCCAAGAGCTCTTGGCCGCAGAGGTGGGGAGGGGTCCGGTGATCGTCTTGGCCACTGAGGCTGCGTGGAGGCGCTAAGCTGCACCGACCGCCGATCCCCGCCATCGCGATGCCGCACCGGACTCGAAGAGCCCCAGCCCGCGCCTACGAAGGCGGCGGCGTCTTCATCAAGCTTCCATGGGCGTCGAGCTCAGGCGCCGGTCGAGGAGAGACTTTCGACGTGGAGCTGCTCGCCTCGCTGGGCATCCAGGTTAGCAGCCAAGCAGCAGCGGTGGTGAGTCGAGGAGGGCAACTCTGAAGAAGCTGCTTGTCGCTCTACGCGCCCGACAAGCTAAGCTGGAGTCATGGAAGCACTTGTCGCGAGGCGGGAGCTGACATGGAGAAAGCGAGAAGAGCTCCGTGGCGCCAACAAAACTCTCGGGGCGTGGCGAGCCGGGAGCAACTTGCTGAGGCGCCAAGACCTTCATCTGGAGAAGGCGAGGTCGAGGAGCAGCAAAGGCTTGCCGTGAGAAGCTCTCTGCGCAAGAAGGTGGTGGCGGGCGCAGCGGAAGATCAACCTCGATAGCTATGAGGAAGATCTTGCAGCCGAAGCAATCAATGGCGGAGCACTCAAGGAGGCAAGGGCGCCTCATGCTGCCAGGCAGCCAAGAAGGATTTGGAGGCGAGGTGGCACAGGTGAGGCCACCCTTGAGGAGAAGAGCGAGGAGGAGGTCACCGGGCTGAAGCGCCTTGAAGGGCGCCTACACTCTTGGCGAGTTCTGAGGTCGTTTTTTGAGAAGATCAAAGAGCTCGGCGCCGCCAAGGACTCAAGGCGGATCTTGAGCCCAAGCTGGCTACCCAGCGGATACTGAGCAGCGCCAAGGAGGCGGGAAGTAGGTTTCTTGGAGAAGATCAAGGCCAGCGAGGAGCTATTGGCGAATGCCCACTGCCGAGGATACCCTCGGGGAGAGCATAATGCCTTGGACAGAAGGTCTTGTGGACACTTGCCGCCGCCATCCATAATGAGCTGATGGAAGTGGGGATGGTGGATCTTGGGTACTCCACAAGCGAGAACCTCCAACCCAGCGCCAAGCTCAGACTGTTCTTCAAGGCGTGTTGGCGGGTCTCCAGTGACTCCGGAGGAGATCCCAAAGCAGCTGGCCAATGAGTCGCGCCAAATCTGTGCGGAGCCCTCGGAAGGTCTTGATGAAGGTGGCCTTCCGTAATCGAGCGTCAACCGCCAGCGTCCTCAAGTCCACCGCCCGACTGGCGACATCGAAGCACTCAAGGCCCTTATCGCGCACCATCGTGGACGGGGTGAGTGGAGTCAAGAGGCTCGATGGCGACCGTGTGGACTAGGCCGCCAAGTTTATCTTTCCTTGTCGCTGCGAGATCATGTTTAGGATAACAATCTATTAGATCTGCGACAAGTTATTTTGTAATATACTCTATCTTGAGCAACGATTGCAATGTTATTTCCTTTACTTGATTCCTTCCTTTGTATGCTTGTGCCTTACGCTTTTAGGGAACTTGTTGGCGCGGGCACCTTTTGCATGGCGCTAGAAAAGCGGAACATCGGCAGCTTCTTTGGCGATGCCGCCTCCGACGAACAACCTTGTGCAACTAGTTGCAGACGCTTAAGTTGTTGAGCGGACTCGAAACAAAGTAAGGCGCCAAGCTAACCCTTGAGTTGGTTCCTCCGTGCAGGTTTTCCACACGAAGTACTATCGTTCGAGGAAGATAACTTTTAAAATTTTTAAAAATTGATTGCTTAAACTTAGCAACTTAGCTTTTACGTCGTTTGCTTCCGGCAAGCGATACTTCCTCGGCGACACTTGGTGACCCACACCATTATCTTCTCCTTCCCCGGTTAACTTGTGGGTGGATGAACCTTCCTCTTTTTGAGAAGAAAGAAAGAAAATAAAGTTATGGAGCCTTGTGGCTCGTTATCGCTACTGGGATGTGGATGCTGCACAAAATGTCGGATAACACATGCATAATAATGATGAAAGCATGAAATTGACAAGTTATGCGCAACACATGAGCTTCTTGATGCGGGATCTGCGCCCGGCTTTGTACAAAGGATTACATGCAACATCGGCAAGACTTGTACAAAAGGGTGGTTCTTGGAGCAGGTTCGACAACCAGCATATATAGGTAAAACTTACGAAGATGCTCTATATTCAGGAGTTGCTCACGGAGCGCCATCTTGATCTCTAGGCGGACAGCGCCGAGCCTAGTGACTTCGTTTCACCCGATAAGGGCCTTCCCCTTCGGGCGCCAACTTGTTGGAATTCTTGGCGGACTGAGCAGCGCGAAGAACAAGGTCGCCTTCCTCGAAGCTTCGGCATTAACTGCGGCTATGGTAGCGGCGCAAAGCTTGCTGGTAATGAGCAGCTCGTCTGCAGCTGAAGGCGATCCTCCTCGAGGAGCAGCGCGTCATCTTATCGCAGCTGCTCTTGCTCAAACTCATCATAGCGAGTACTCGAGGTGACCCGTATCTGAGTTCCGTGGGGAGAACTGCCTCTGCTCCATAGACTAGAGCAAAAGGTGTCGGCGGTGGCTCGATTTGGCGTCGTCTGATCGACCAAGAACCACCGACAGCTCCTCAATCGAGTTTCTTCCGCGCTTGCGCAGCACTGCCGAAAGTTCGGTCTTGAGTCCTCGCAGCACTTCAGCATTTGCCTCTCTGCTTGGTGTTGCTTTTCGGATGAGCAGCGAAGCAAAAGAACCTTAAGCGCCAAGATCTTGGGCGTATTGCATGAAGGTGCGACTTCGTGAATTGGGTGCCGTTGTCGGTGATGATCCGGTTAGGAATCCCAAAGCGGCAAATAATTGACTGAAGAACTTGGCTGCTTGTTGTCTTGTCACCTTCCTCCTTGCTTCCGATTCCGGCCACTTTGTGAACTTGTCGATTCTGACGTACAAGTACTCAAAGCCCCGACAACTTCGGGGAAGGGGCGAGATGTCGACCCCGGACGAAAATGGCGAGGATAAAGGGATTATGCGGAGAGCTTGAGCTGGTTGGTGTATCTGTTTTGAATGGGCAGCGCGCTTCACACTTGGTTACTTGTGCGTTGCATCTGGAGGGCTGTCGGCCGAAGAAACCTTGCCGGAAAGCTTTGCGGCAAGTGCTCTTCGCCAATGTGGTGACCACATATGCCTCCGTGTATCTCTCGCCAACAGCTTACATCCATCTTCGAAGAATACACTTCAGATTTCACACCGTTGAGTCTTCTTACATGCAGGATGTTGTCGACAAACTGGTACATACTTGTTGCCGGGCTACTTTTTCCGCTTCTTCTTGCTCTTGGGAAGTTCTCTGTCTGAAGGAAATGGACGATCTGCTGCGCCCATCTTTGGAGCCAGCGGCTCGACAACAAGGACTACAGGCACATCCGCCCTGCGGGGAACATCAGCTCCTACGGCAGGACTGCGGTTCAGCCGAGCTTGATGATCCCGACAAGCTTGCGGAGCCAAACTTGTCGGGGCGTGCTTCAGCAGAAACAAACCCTAGGGCTTGTCGGAGCAGACTGCTCTTCACGATATCTGCATTGATTTTGGGGACCTTCTTGGCGGCGGCGGGGAGCTCTGCGGAAAGTAGTCACCGAAACCAACTTCCTCTTCTTGTTACTGTCCGGTTGATGGTGTTACAGTTGGTTGAGTTAGCTTGAGCACAAAATTCCTGGTTCCATGAGGTAACTTGAGTCTGGCGCACTTTGAGAGCCATCGGCAATATCATTACGAGCTCTTGGAACATGTTCCATTTGCGAGCCTTCAAAGTGCTCCTCTAGCTTTCTCACTTCATCAACGTGAGGCTTCCATCAGCGGACTCGATAATCTTTATTTACTTGGCGGACGACAAGCTGCGAGTCACCCCTGACAATAAGCTTCGTGATCCCAAGGTCCACTGCAATTCTGAGACCGGCAAGCAAACCTTCATACTCTGCAGTATTATTTGTTGCTTGCTCCTTGGGAAAGTGTATTTGGACTATGTACTTGAGGTGCTCTCCGGTGGGTGCGATAAGCAACGCTTGACACCGCGCTGCAGCGAAGGCACCGTCAAAGTACATCAGCCACTCTTTATTTGCTTCCTTGACGGGGATGCTCGTTTCTGGAATTTCTTCATCTTGCGTTGGCGTCCACTCTGCTATAAACTCTACTAATGCTCTGCTTTGGATAGTTGAAGTGCTTTCAAACTTGAGGCCAAAGCTTGACAGTTCCAGTGCCCACTCGACAATCCTGCCTGTTGCCTCTGGATTTTGCAATATCCTCTTCAGCGGAAAGCGAGTGACAACTGTTATCTCATGTGCTTGGAAGTAATGGCGCAGCTTTCTCGAGGCCATGAGGAGGCGAAAAGCAACTTCTGACACCGAGTACCTTGACCTAGCCCCTGCGAAGGGAACCGACAAAAGTAGACTGGCGCTGCACCATCCTTTTACGCATCTTCTTGCAATCCTCGCAGATCCGTCCTTGTCGGGACGGAGCTTGGCGTCGAAGCCCCCTGCTTGTCCATTGGATGCATCTGCCTCGGTTGCGGCTCATCATCTGCCTCCTTTCGCTACTAACGCAGCACTAACCACTTGATTGGTTGCCGCTATATAAAGCAACAACTTCTCTTGTGGTTTAGGTGCAACAAGTATTGGAGTGGAGGACAGGTACCTCTTTAAGTCTGCGGCGCAGCCTCCGCTTCGAGTCCATTTCATTGGACCTGCCTTTTTCAAAATCTTGAAAAATGGCAGGCGCTCAGTGACCTAGAGATAAACTGCTGAGAGCAGCCACGCAACCGACAAGCCTTCTTACATCCTTAGCGCTTGGTGCTTCAATCTGCTCAATGGCCTTGATCTTGTCGGGATTGGCTTGATTCCTCATTTGAGACACGAAGAACCCAAGAAGCTTGCGGAAGGACTCCAAACACGCACTTCTCGGGGTTGAGCTTGAGGTTGATCTTGCGCAGATTTGCAAAGGTCTCATCTAAGTCTTGAACCAGAGTTGCTTTGTCCTTGCTCTTGACCACTATGTCATCCATGTAAGCTTCTACATTTCTGTGCATTTGCGGCTCAAAAGCGTCATGGACTACTCTCGCAAACGTTGAACCAGCATTCTTCAAACCGAAAGGCATCCGTATAAAACAGTATGTGCCACATGGTGTAATGAATGCGGTTTTCTCTTCATCCTCTTCTACCATGAAGATCTGATGATATCCTGAATATGCGTCAAGAAAGGAAAGCAAATCACATCCAGCTGTGGAGTCAACAATCTGGTCTATATGCGGCAAGGGAAATGGGTCTTTAGGACAAGCTTTATTAACATCTGTAAAGTCGATACAGATTCTCCATTTCCCATTTGCCTTTCGTACAACTACCGGATTGGCCAACCACGTGGGATGGAGCACTCCTCTGACAAGGCCTGCTGCTTCCAACTTCTTGATTTCTTCTGCTATAAATTCTTGGCGCTCCTTTGCACCTTCACGACTTTTTTTGCTTGACGGGCGCATGAGGACAGACAGCTAAGTGGTGCTCAATTACTCACAGGAAGCCGGGGATGTCGACGGTTGCCATGCAAACACATCGACATTCGCCATGGGAAAACAACAGCGCTTTCCTATTTAGGGTCAAGCGTGCAGCCGATGGTGAAGGTACCACCGATGCCGTCCTCCTTGGCGGACACCTTCTTGGTCTTGGCGGAGCTGCCATCATCTTCTTGCACTTGCGGTGGAGCTCGATGGTGCATCCTCGACGGTGGCGCAGCACTCCGAAGAGGTGCGCTTGCGGAGTGGGCATCGAGTTCTTGCGGACAAAGTGGTCTTCTTCTTCCCGGGAGCTTGATGCAAGTGATTGTAGATCTTGTTGCAGCTCTGCATCCGGTAAATCTTGTCGGCGCAGATAAGAGCATCTTTCTTGTCGCCATGAACAGAAATGACACTTATCGGGCGGGCATCTTGAGCAAATTGTATGCATAATGAGAGGCTGCCATGAACTTGGCGAGTCCGGACGGCCAAGTATCCCATTGTAGGGTAATGGGAAATCAACAGCGCCGAATGTGACCCTCTCGATCCTGAAATTCAGCTCATTGCCAAATGTTCTTGGCAGCGTGATCTTCCCTTCGCTTGCTCCTTCTGGGTTGATTCCTTGGAAAGTGCGGTATCTTGAGCTGTTGTCGAGGATTTGAAGCCACGGAACCGCGAGAGGAGATCAGATTCAAGCCGGCCCGCCGTCAACCAACATCTTAGTGACCTTGAGGTTGCGGATAGTTGGTGAGACCAACATCGGCAAGCACCCGACCGCAGTTATGCGATCAGGGTGGTCCTCAATGTCAAAGATGATGGGCGTGCCGAACCACTTCAGAGGCTTGCGTGACTCTACGGATGGTTCTGCTGCATTAACCTCCCGCATCCATTGCTTGAGTTGGCGGTGCAAGGTATGCAGAGAAGCACCACCGTCAACGCAGAGGACCTCCGTGGCCTTCTGAAACTCCTGCTCATCAACTTCGTCGTCTTCCATATCTTCGTCATCATCGTCGTCTTCATCCTTGTCGCGGCCGCGGGGAGGTCTGTCTCCTTGCCGCTGCTTGGCCTTGCCGCGGCGTCCTCCCCGGCCGGGTCTCTTCTTGCTAGCAGCCGCAACACCTTCCTGGGCCTTCTCCTTTTCTCACCGCTCGTACTCAGCCCTCTGCTGTTCAACAAGCTGCTCGACTTTCTTGCAGCTCGGAGGTCGTGTCCTTGGTGCGGTGAATCTTGCAATCTTGCTTGTTGGAGCTATCACTGCTTGTCGGTAACGCCATGACTTGGCGGTCGGTGTCGATGGCAACCTCCTTGCGGAGCCACTAGCCTTGGCCTTCTTGGCGGCACCATCCTTGCGGACTGCTCGACAACTAGTACTTCTTGGCTCTTCTTCTTTTACATTGTTCCGCCTTGGCTCTTCTTCGCCGGGGCGGTCTCATCGCTGTCAGATCCTGCTCCAACATTCTCTCCTGGGAGTCTTCTTCCCTCCTCAACACGTGCACACTTGTCGGCCAAGGCATACAGCTCATCGGCGTCCTTGACTTTGCACATCGCCATCTCCTCCCTCATCCTGCGGTTCCGCACGTTACGATGGCGCGCGATCACCGCAGCGGGGTGGACATCACAGGATGTTGTAATGCACACGGCTGAATCTCGAATAAACTTGCGAGGACTCTCCTTCCTTCAGGCGGCAGGTGAAGGTCACTCTCTTGGCCATGAGGCTTGTGGTCGCTGTGAAAGGCGCCGACAAAGCTGATGGCACAAATCTGCCCAAGAAGATATGGAGCTGTCCGGCAAGTGCATGAGCCAAGATCTGACGTTTGGCTTGAGTACCAGCGGGAAGTAGTTGGCAAGGATCTTGTCGTCTCGTCCCCCCGCAGCCTGCACCGCAATGGTGTAGATGCTGAGGAACTCCGATGGGTGTGTCCTGCCATCATACTTCTCTGGCACATCTGGCTTGAAGTTTTTCTTGTCGAGCCACTGGACTTGCCATAGCTCACGGGTGAACGCAGGGCAACCTACCGCGTACGGCAAGTCACCTGGTTCCCCTGGCGCTTGCATGTCGACAGCGGGCCCGGCGCGCTGGTCAGATTGACGCCGCGCTTCTCATCGGCGCTCGATGCGGGTTCGAGCGTCTTCCTGTTGCCGTTCTTGAAGAACTTGGCGCTGATCACGGCGAGCTCGTGGATCCGACGACGCGGTGGAGTCGCTGTCGAGGTGGATCCGAGGAGCTGGTGATTTTGGCCTTTGGGAAGGGGAGTGCATGGTGGTTGCACCCCCGCAGGTTTCGTCGCCGCCGGCTCGTGCCTTGTCGCCTCGCCGCGGCTGCGATGTGCTTGGTTGCCGCGGGACGTCGCCATTGGCAAAGCCGATGAGACTCTGGATGGTGGCCCTCCATTCGTCGACCTTGTTGGCCGTTGGAGGGTAGTCTAGAAGCAGTTGAGCTCTCGCCAAGGCTTCTGCTGGAGTGGTGGGTGGCAATGGCGTACGGTGCGAGGAACGGGATATGCTCGGACTCCTAACCAAGTTAGGAGGAGCAGCATCCCGTCCGGGCGACCGAACTCCGCTCGTACCAGCATCCTGGCGTGCATGCGGGTCTCGAGGGCTTCGGGATCCTCCAGCTTGGCCTCGATCCAACGAGCGTATGGCGCTGCGAGCACCATGGCGCTGTCGGTCCCGCGCCTCCTGAGATGGGCGCGGTGCGTATCCGGACGCCGAGGTTGCCGCTGCTTTGTCCTTGGACCTGGCAGCGCTGTGGGCTCCCTCGTCGACGCCGGCTCCTCCGCCAGCGTCTTCCCCACCACTCGTCAGCTCCGGTGGTGGTGGGTTTGACGCGGACGGCTTTGCTGCCGCCGAAGCCTTCTTCTTCAGTGGCATGTTGATGAAGATGATGAAGATTGTTGCTCGTGTGAACGCCGGATCAGGTTCACAAAGCCTCGACGCACCCCCTACCTGGCGCGCCAAAGATGTCGGGGAGGCTGATCGTTCCCACGAACACCTATGGGACCGAGTCCCTTGTGGTTCGGCGGAGAATGCACAAAGAGCAGATCGAGGCGATGCACACGAGCAGTTTACCCAACCGGAGCTCTCAGAGAGATAATACTCCCACTGCTACTTGGTTGATTGTATTGTGTTCTTGCTAGGGAGCAATGAGAGCTACAAAACCTAGCCAGTGGGTGTGGTCTCGTATGAGTCGAATGAACGAGCAGGCGAACCCTTTCTACGTTGCACATGGGCCTCCTTTTATAGGCTCAAGGGGTCACCACAGTGGCAATGCGATGAGGGCAAAAATGGGAAAACAGTAGTTGGTACACCAACATACAGTGTCTGAGTGCTTTATACCTAACTCGACGGCAAGGGACAAGAGTAATAAATGCCCGTCCTCGCCGCGCTGAATAGTCTGTGAGGGACCGTCAAGTGCGCCTCCGTTTGCCACGATGGTAGCTTGTCGGCACCGCTTATCGCTGCTCTCGCTGGCTGCACAGCCTTTGACACGCGGCGATCGAATAGCCCCATGGCGACACGTTGGCGGATGGTGGAGCGGAGATGAAGAGGTTGCTGCGCGGCAAGCACCTTGCCGCTGCTGAATCCTTGTCGCGCTTGGGAGCTTGTCGATCACCAATCCTTCCGGCAAGCTCCTCTTGCCGGGTCTTGTTTCTTCGTGCCTTGAGTGGCCTTCCGGCAAGCTCCTCTTGCCGGGCCTTGATTACTTTGTTCTTGAATGGCTCCAAAAGGAGCAGCAGAAACAAGCGGTCACTAGGCGGCCCGGCCCATGAGTGCTGCAACTGCCCGTGCACGAGTTCAGGATACTAGGGTACCCCTACTCTAGTACACCGACATCGAGCGAGAGAGAGAGCGGTCGAGCGGAGTAAAGGAAGTGAGGAATGGGAGAGGGGGTATATATAGCCACGGTGAAAAACTGTTCGCCCGAAGATTTTGGACGAACGTGCCCCTGACCCTTCTCATCACTACAAGAAATATGTCAACTAGTGACCTTCTGTCAGTGACCCTGGAAGAATTGGTCATAAATTTATGACCATTTTAGACCAATAGGTCAAAAGCTGTTGTCCACTACCTCACGCCTAGCTTGATAACGACCAATATAACATGGTCACTACACTTGATTTTGAATGAATTAGGATGATTAGGGAGCCACCTCAGCAACCTCGCTTATGTGTCACTGTCTAGGTGTCATTTTTTGGTTAAATATTAATATTCAACAACAGACGGGGCACACACCGACATGTAGGACCCATTTGTGGGAGGGGCGAGTGCTTAATTCGCCCAAAAATGTGCGCTAGCGAGGACTCGAACCCCCGACCTCGCGCTTGCTTCGCTCGTTCGATACCGCTGGGCTAGAGAGGGATTGTTGCTCTGGTATGGGAACTAATCTATACATTATATAAAACCACGACTCTCTCCTATCAGTGACAAGTGGGGCCTTCCGACCAGGTGGCATCGAACAGAGCAACAACTTGGCCCGGGAACCATTTGGTGGGTGAGCCATCAGCAGTGGAGTAAGCGGCGTTTAATTCCCTAAAAAATGTGCGCTTTAATTTCTAAAAAATATGCGCTAGCGGGGACTAGAACCCACGACCTCGCGCTGTTTAACTTGTTCGCTACCACTGGGCTAGAGAGGGATTGCTGCCCATCTAGCGGAATGGCTCTATATATTATATTATAGCGCCAAATCTAAGTCATTGACAAGTGGGACCAGGTGGAGGCGGGCTGCGGGCAGAGCCAACACTTAGCCAAAAATTTCTAGGTCTTCCGACCAGGTGGCGGCGGGCTGCGGGCAGGGGCGTGGCCGGCGGACGAGGGCAGGGGCAGGGGCGACCAGTGGTGGTGGGGGCGGGGGCAGGAACGACCTCGCCGCAGGTGACCTCGCCCACGGCCTCGCCGCTCGCCTTGTCCCCGGCGGGGGCAGCAGCAACGGAAGCAACCGGCGGGTGGGGAGGCGGGGCTGGCTGCCGAAGCGACCAACAGGGGCGTGGGCAACCTGCAGTGGTGGGGTCGGGCGGAGGAACGACGGCCATGCAAGGACAGGCTCGCCGAGCATGGGGGACTCGCCGCCGCCGCAAGCACACCTCCCGGTATGCACCCCTCTCCTCTTCCCCCCTCTCCTCTCTCACTATCTGCACCTCGTCGCCAAGCACAGATGAATTTTGTTGATGAATTTTGCCGGATGTTCTTGACATAGATGAATTTTGTTGATGCCTTCGTTAGGAATTAGGAGATAGCTTGCTTGTTTGGTAGATATTGCATAGATGAATTTTCTTGATGTCTGTTGGGAGTTCTTGACTTGTTTGTTAAGAATTGTTCAGGCCTTGTTAGGTTAAGATTTGGGGGATTTCAGCTAGATGGGATTTATTCCCTGCCAATATCTGTTAACCCCTCTCATTTATCAAGGCCAGAAACAAGGCCTTGGTCTTCAATTGTTTGTCTACTGATTGTTAGGATAATTGTAATTGTAATTGATAGAAACATCATAGTATTTGTTAGGAGCTAGCTAGCTAGTTTGGTTTAATTTGAATTAGCCTTCTCTGCAACATAAATTGATGCCAATTTCAGGCCGGCAGCGGGCTTCACATGCTGTGGGACGTGTCAGTGGTGTTCGATGGTGAAGGCCACATGTACCTAGGGCCCGGCTGGGAGCATTTCGCCCGCGCCCATGAGCTACAGCTCGGGTACTTCCTTATCTTCTGCTACGACGGCGACGCCATGTTCACCGTGAAGATGTTCGACAACACCATGTGCCGCATGTACTACCAGCACAACGACGATGCCAGTAAGCTCTCTGCCTCTCTTCTTCCTGTCCTTTTGGCTTCCTCTACCAGCACGACGACAACACCATGTTCACACTTTGTTGCATTTGGCCAGGAAGTGGGAGCAGCAGCGGGGATGACGAGGAGCAGAGCGGGGATGACGAGGAGCAGAGTGGGCAAGAAGACGAGCAGAGCGGGGATGACAACCTTGCTATGGTGGTGGCTGACGACGACCTTGCTATGGTGGTGGCTGACGACGACCCTGCTATGGTGGTGGCTGACGACGACCTCGCGATTGTGGTGCCTGACGCTGACCTCGCGATGGTGGTGCCTAACGATGACCTCGCGATGGTAGTGGCGCCGGCGATTCCACAGCTGGGCGACAGGACCATGCCAATTGTGGTAGAGGAGTACATCCGCGTTGGGATTCGCCACTCTGAGCGCATCAGGTTGATGAAGGAGAAGAAGGAGGAGTGAAGATGTTAAGAAAATGAAGTGGCAATGTTAAGCATGTTGGGTTTAAGCTTGTCAATGTTAAGTATGTCAGGTTTAATTTTGTGCATGCTCATGGATGCTGTATGACAGTGTCATCTAAACATGTCAATTTCTTAACAATGAATATTTAGTTTGGTAATTGATGGGAATTGAAATTTTTTATGCATGCTCATGGATGAAAGATAAAATTATGGGTTTTTGTGCATGCTCATGTATGAAACAATATAAGTTTCATTTTTTGAATGCTAAAAACATGACTCAAACCCTAGCCACGGACGACCGCCGTGACGAAATCCGACGGTTTTTGAAAACACCGTAAAAAATTCAAAAACCGTTTTTCATTTTTTGAATGCTAAAGACATGCATTTTTTCATGAAGCGCCTACAAGGTAGGCATTTCATCACAGAATCGACAACAGATTGGCATGGATCAAACCCTAGCCATGGACGGCCGCCGCGACGAAATCGGCCGGTTTTTGAAAACACCGTAAAAAATTCAAAAAAAATCAAAAAAATGGGAGACCTCCGCGTCACATCATCAAATGTGGCCTACCAACTAGCAAAAATACTAAACTTGCAATACGGATGTTTTCTTGAAAAAGTGTTCTAAAAAACGACCTACCATGAACGAAGATTCATGGCTTTCAAGCCAAACTAGCAATGATATGGCCGCATCCGATGAATAGTTTCTGATAATATGCCCAAATTTGGTGCATGCCTCCGTCTTGTGATGGCAAACAATGTTGCTAAAGCGAGGTTCCAACTTGTTTAACAAGAAAACCATTTTCATTTTTGAATGCTAAAGACATGCGTTTTTAGTGAAGCGGCTACAAGGAGGTCACCCTAACGGCGCCATTCCATGTCTATCTCAAAGTAGACCCTATTTTACTGAGACGGTCGCCAAAAGCATGCATTGCCAACCCTCGTAGCTACTCCCGCAATTCAGACCACCTTCGCCGATTCAATTTGGAACCGGCTGGAATTTGAACTACGGGTCCTCCATAGCTTTCCGTTATTTTGCCAAAATGCCTTTTAGCTTCACAGGTAGGCATTTCATCACAGAGTCGACAACAGATTGGCATGGATCAAACCCTAGCCACGGACGGCCGCCGCGACGAAATCGGCCGGTTTTTGAAAACACCGTAAAAAATTCAAAAAAAAAAATCAAAAAAATGGGAGACCTCCCCGTCACATCATTAAATGTGGCGTACCAACTAGCAAAAATACTAAACTTGTAATACAGCTGTTTTCTTGAAAAAGTGTTCTAAAAAACGACCTACCATGAACGAAGATTCATGGCTTTCAAGCCAAACTAGCAATGATATGGCCGCATCCGATGAATAGTTTCTGATAATATGCCCAAATTTGGTGCATGCCTCCGTCTTGTGATGGCAAACAATGTTGCCAAAGCGAGGTTCAACTTGCTTAACAAGAAAAACCGTTTTCATTTTTTGAATGCTAAAGACATGCGTTTTTAGTGAAGCGGCTACAAGGAGGGTCACCCTAACGGCGCCATTCCATGTCTATCTCAAAGTAGACCCTATTTTACTGGACGGCCGCCAAAAGCATGCATTTCCGACCCTCGTAGCTACTCCCGCAATTCAGACCACCTTCGCCGATTTATTTGGAACGGCTGGAATTTGAACTATGGGTCCTCCATAGCTTGCCCGTTATTTTGCCAAAATGCTTTTTAGCTTCACAGGTAGGCATTTCATCACAGAATCGACAACAGATTGGCATGGATCAAACCCTAGCCACGGACGGCCGCCGCGACGAAATCGGCCGATTTTTGAGAACACCGTAAAAAATTCAAAAAAAATCAAAAAAATGGGAGATCTCCACGTCACATCATCAAATGTGGCCTACCAACTAGCAAAAATACTTAACTTGCAATACGGATGTTTTCTTGAAAAAGTGTTCTAAAAAACGACCTACCGTCAACGAAGATTCATGGCTTTCAAGCCAAACTAGCAATGATATGGCCGCATCCGGTGAATAGTTTCTGATAATATGCCCAAATTTGGTGCATGCCTCCGTATTGTGATGGCAAACAATGTTGCCAAAGCGAGGTTCCAACTTGCTTAACAAGAAAAACCGTTTTTCATTTTTTGAATGCTAAAGACATGCGTTTTTCGTGAAGCGGCTACAAGGAGGGTCACCCCTAACGGCCCCATTCCATGTCTATCTCAAAGTAGACCCTATTTTACGGACGGTCGCCAAAAAGCATGCATTTTCGATCCTCGTAGCTACTCCCGGCAATTCAGACCACCTTCGGCCGATTTAGCTGGAACCGGCTGGAATTTGAACTGCGGTTCCTCCATAGCTTGCTCGTTATTTTTGCCAAAAATGCTTTTTAGCTTCACAGGTAGGCATTTCATCACAGATCGACAACAGATTGGCATGGATCAAACCCTAGCCACGGACGACCGCCGCGACGAAATCGGCCGGTTTTTGAAAACACCGTAAAAAATTCAAAAAAAATCAAAAAAATGGGAGACCTCCGCAACACATCATCGAATGTGGCCTACCAACTAGCAAAAATACTAAACTTGCAATACAGATGTTTTCTTGAGCTACTCAGTATGATTTTAACCATGATTTCTACAAAGTTTACAAAAAAACCCTATTTTTCTGCCTCAAAACCTCTAAAAACTGGTGAAAATTTCCCTCCCACCCCACCAAAACTTCCCTCCTAGCACCAAATTTTCCCTCCCACCCCACGAAAATTTCCCACCACTTCTCTCCCACTACCATTCGGGACCCACCACCCCTCTCCCACTAAACACGCGGGATCCTCCCCTCCCACTCCCCAAAATTTCCCCATTCCATTCCCCTCCCCGCTTCTCCCTCCTCGCTCCACGCCGCCGCCCCACTCCTCCCTCCCTCGCGCGGCCACGCCTTGCCGCACTCCCTCCCTCCCTTGCTCCATGCCTGTCACGCCCAAGATGCGACCCTATCCTAAAGGAACTCGATGGTCCCACCAAGGATAGAAGCGCATCTTGAAGACGCTTTGCAAGGTGGATATCATTACATCAACATTACATAATAGTGGGGATACATCCAATACATACAATGTCACATGAATACAACAATACAACATACAAGATCAACATCCGACTATGGATGAATCATAAAAGAAACTCAAACAATATCCACCCTGCTAGCCCAAGCTGCCGACCGAACCTATCCACGATCAAGAAGAAGCGGAAGAACTCCAAAACAAGCAAACATCGCTCTCGCGTCATGATCATCGCATAACCTGTACTGCAACTGTTGGTGTAGTAAAGCTGTGAGCCACGAGGACTCAAAGAATCCCATTACCATGGGTAACAGGACTAGCAAAGCTTAAAGGGTAAGGAAGGGGTAAAGTGGTGAGGTTGCAGCAATGGCTAAGCATATATGGTGGCTAACATACACGCAAATGAGAGCGAGAAGAGAAACAAAGGAACGGTCGTCAACTAGTAATGATCAAGAAGTGATCCTGAACTCCTACTTACGTCGAGACATAACCCGAAACCGTGTTCTCCTCTCGATCAACCCCGAAAAGAGACACTCACAGTTACGCATTACGGTTGGTGTATTTTAGAAGAGTTTACTTCAAGTTTACTACAACCGGATATTAACAAATTCCATCGCCACATAACGCGGGCACGGCTCTCGAAAGTTTATACCCTGCAGGGGTGTCCCAACTTAGCCCATGATAAGCTCTCGCGATCAATGAAGGATATTCCTTCTCCCGGGAAGACCCGATCAGTCTCGGAATCCCGATTTACAAGACATTTCGACAATGGTAAAACAAGACCAGCAAGACCGCCCGATGCGCCGACAATCCCGATAGGAGCTGCACATATCTCGTTCTCAGGGCAACACCGGATGAGATAGGCTACGAGTAAAACCAGGCCTCGATTTTCCCCGGGGTGGCCCCGCAGGCGGCTCGGTTCGAACCAGCACTTAGAGAAGCACTGGCCCGGGGGGGCTAAAATAAAGATGACCCTCGGGTTGGCCGACCCAAGGGAAAGGGTATAGGTGGTGGTGAGGCAAAAGGTAAAACCAAGGTTGGGCCTTGCTGGAGGAGTTTTATTCAAAGCGAACTGTCAAGGGGGTCCCATAAATCACCCAACCGCGTTAGGGACGCAAAATCCGGGAACATAACACCGATATGACGGAAACTAGGGCGGCAAGAGTGGAACAAAACACCAGGCATAAGGCCGAGCCTTCCACCCTTTACCAAGTATATAGATGCATTAATAATATAAGAGATATTGTGATATCCCAACATAAACATAATCCACCATGGAGCAATCTTCATCTTCACCTGCAACTAGCAACGCTATAAGAGGGGCTGAGCAAAAGCGGTAACATAGCCAAACAACAGTTTGCTAGGAAGGGTGACAAAGGTTAGAGGTTCATGCAATTTGGGAGGCTTGAGCAGCAAGTGGTAGGTAACGCAGCATAGCGATAGAACGAAGCAACTAGCATAGCAATGATAGTAATGAGATCCAAGGTGACGGTCATCTTGCCTGAAATCCCGCTAGGAAGAAGAACAAGTCCATGAAGAAGAACGAACGGGAGTAGTCGAACGAATCCTCACAATCGCAACATTACCGGAACCGAGAAGCAACACCAGAAAGAGACAAACAACATGGTAAACGCGCAAGCATAATCATGGCATGATGCTCAACCCAGTATGATGCATGTCCGGTTTAATGAGGCAAGGCATGGCAAAGTGCAACAAACAATGCTACAAGTTAAGTGGAGCTCAATATGCAACGAGTTGCATATTGACGAAACACCACATCAATTATTTAGTTCTCTCTCGGTTATGTACCCAACAATATTAAATGTTGTTAAACATGGAAAGAGGTGAAGCATATGAAAACTACCTATCTAGGCAAGTTTAAATGAGGCCGGAACAACGAACAACAATTCCGGAAAATCCCCATGTGCATATTTCGAATTTGGTACTGTTCTGTCCTAAAGCATATTTTAATGTTGTTAAACAGGAAAATAAAGTGCAACATGTTAATCTATGCATTTTTCCACCCCATTTACATATAAAGTTTATTTAAAACCGAGCTACGGTTATTTAGTTATGAAATAAATCATTTTAGCATGGCATTTAAGCAAATTTAAACAAACATCATTTTAAACATTTTAAACATGGATGAAAGTGGCATAATGTGAAACTAGATGAAATTCTAAGCATCTTACATGTATGACATGTTTAATTTGGATGCATGGATAATTACTTATTAACACTTTAATATGATGGCATTTTTCTGTAATTATGCATGCACGGGATATTTAGCAAATTCGTCCAGGAAAAAAAAACATGCCATGGGCCGAAATCTGCTGGGGTGCTGGGCTTGGGGTGGCTCACCATGGGCTAAGCCCAGTCGGTGGAGGAGGAGGCCAGGAAGGCCGGATCTTGGCACGGCTGCGCCTTGACCAACAGGCGAAGGGGAGGTGGCCCAGGCGCGGGGTGGTCGCGGTCAACGCGAGCGAGGAGCGGGACGAGGCGCTGGTCGCTGCTCCACCATCAGCGAGACGAAGTAGGGGCGCAGCACGGCGGGACCGCATCGGCGGATGAGGCGGCTCGACGCAGGGGACTTGGCGCGACGGCGCAGAGGCTTGACGGACGGCGGCGAGACATCAGGCCCCACAGCCCGGTCGAAGATGGGGCACCGGGATCGGGGAGAACACCTACTGAAGATGGCGGCAGCGATCGGTCAGTAGCGTCAGGCAGAGAGAGAGAGAGAGAGGGAGAGAGGGAAGGGAAGGGAAGGAGGCGCGGCACGGGCCTGCTAGAGGATGAGGGTGAGGACGGCTCCTGGCGGGGTCGAGGAGGAGGCATCGGGCGAGGCGCTGTCCTGTCGCTCGAAGCAGAGGCAAGGCCGATGGTTGGCAACGGTGATGGACTGGCGAGGAAGCGGACTTGCAGGCGAAGCAGAGGAACTCGGCGTCGAGGGATGAAGGGGATGGACGGGTCCGAGGCTCTTCGGCGCGGATCGGCCGGGAACCACGCCGCGCAACGAAAGGGAGCTACGGAGGCCATCCATGGCGGCTGCGAAGACAACAGAGAGAGAGAGAGAGCAGCGCGAGAGAGAGAAAACAGAAGCAGGAGGGGAAAGGGAGCAGGGCTGTCGAGCACGGGCCTGGGGCTGGTGGTCGACGGCGACGCAGCTGGTCGCGAGGACGGGCACGGGGTTGGGCGTGAACGCAGAGAGCTCCCTGGCGGGATGGAGGTGGCTGCGGGAGCCTCGGTGAGCTCTGCTCGAGAGAGGAACATGGAGATGGATCGATGGGATGGATGGGACGGCGAGGTCGGGCGCTGCTCTGTTGGTGGATGGCTGAAGGCGAGGTGGATCTGAGTGTGGTTGGTCGTGGCGCAAAACGAGGGGCTTGGTGGAGAGAAATTGGATCGGGAAGAGATCCAGGAAAAAACAAGTGGCGGGCGGCGATAGGATAGGGAGGAGTGGATGGGACAGGGCTAGGTTAGACTATATATATATATATATATATATATATATATATATATATATATATATATATATATATATATATATATATATATAGGTAGAGATTAGGTAGGGTTAATCCGGTCCGTCCGATCTTGATTGGGCGATCGAGAATAACTAGGTTAGAGAGTCCAAATAAGAAAACGGAGATGTTTTATAGATGTTTGGGGATGATCCGGATCCATCGGTAACGACAGACCGGTTCAGGTCCGGGAGAAGTTTTGGACGCGCGCGAGGTGTCAAGAGGTCAACGAGGACAAGGGTCTGACAAAATGTCAACGGAGGCAAAGAGAGAAAAGGGCAACTGCAAACGGCTACGAGGTTTTATGAAAACATGCGGATGCAAAGCGCGTGATGCTATGATATGAAATGCAAGACATGAACAAAATGCAAAACAAAAGACAAAACCCCAACCACGAAGGAAATAACATATCGCATCTCCGGAAAAGGCAAGAGCTGGAGTTACGAAAATGGAAATTTGTATCCGGGGCGTTACAACACTCCACCACTACGAGAGGATCTCGTCCCGAGATCTAGGATGGCACCGGAGGAAAAAGGAAGAGGAGAGGTAAAACAAAGTTGCTTCTACGACAAACGAGTGAAACCACGAACCTTGAGAGGTTAAACAATTTAAAAGAAAGAGTACAACAGAGATGAACGAGATTGCAAACAATCCTTAGAAAAGAGGAACAAGGAACATTACGAGAACTTGAAGGTTGCAAAGACATGAATCAAGAGTTTAATGGACAAGATAGAATTCAAAACCACTCCGGTTAAAACTAGATAGAGAAGGAATAAGATTGATATAATTTGGGCAGCACTCCGACTAAAATAAGAAGGAAAACTTGATAAGATGAAAAGAACTTGAAGAGATGACACAACACTCCGGTTAAATTTATAAGTAAGAAAATAACATGATCTTGACAAAACGAGGTGATGGGTGAAGAGAGCAACATCGCAATGCCTCCGGAAGAAAGAAAGAATGGAATGAAATGAACGGAGAGAAACAAGATCTTGAGAGGGCACACTTACAACAAATGCTAGAACGGAGTTGTTGGATTATCAACAACGAAAGGATAAGCTTGATGTGGGCTTATGAAAGACAACTCAAAATTATGAGGTGACAAACGACCACTAAAGGAAGCCATTGGTTTGAGCGAGAGCACCAAGGCGATGAAAAACTTCTTTCACCAAGAGAATAGGAGAAAACTTGGATCATTGATAAGCACCATAATAGCAACATTCCTTAGGGAAGGCTTTAGGTGAAATATGACCCAAGATGACTCCAACAAAGGGATTGATGGATTTAAAATACCTCATTCTTGACAACATGTGGATCATGAAGCACGAGGAGAAATTGCCAAGGGTGACATAACACCATCTCAAAAGATAAGGTAGAAAGAATTGCACTTCGAAATGCAAGAAGAAGAATACTTGAACGCCTCAAAACAAAACATGTGTTGAACACCATTTTTATTTTAGAGTGTAGCTTGGCGGATCATGACTCCGAGAGAAAAACTTGAAGAACAATTGAAGAATGAAAGGAGTCCTTGATGAACCACCATGTAGAGCCTCCAGTAAGCAAAAGGATGAAAAGAATAGGATCCAAGCCTAGAAATGATTTAGAAGGAGCTTCGCAATGAGATAATGCCGAAAACATGGAACTCCAGAAAAGAAAGGTGAATCAACTCGAACCGAGAATTACTTCATCATGAACAATCTCCGGAAGAAAAGAATTGAATCACCTCGAGGAAATAAGAATAAGATTTATTGTATGCTTATCCTTCATCAAATTAAATTGATGACAAGCAATGGATTTGGCATACTACTTATTCCCGTAGAAAGGATTAAGAGAGATATAGCGCAAACTTGAGAAGGTATTGATGGAACCACCGGTGGAATTTGGAAACAACGAATGAATTAATATGATAACGAAGGAAGTGAAATCCTGAACGAACCACCATAAGAATTGAAAATGAACGTAGCAAACGCACAATTCACCGGGAAGAATTGGAGAAAAAGAAAACGAAGATACTTGAGAGGATTTAGATACATGAGAACGAAGAGATCATGAACTGATTAGAGGATATTTGAACGATTCACCTGTAAGATTTTGAGAACGGTAGCTACACGCTGAGAATGAAGAATTATGACATGATGGCCTTCGGAGGAAAGAAATGGAAGCAACTCATGAAATGCTCCGGATAGGTGAAAAGAATTCCCACAATAGAAAACAATTATGAGAGGATGGCATCAAGCTAGAACCATGAATCTTGAAGTGAATGGAGCAAGATTTAAGAGAAACTCTTCTTCGGTCTTAGAATGTTGAGAAAGACGATGAGAAACCACCATGAATTGTTGAGATACTCCGGGATGAAAATTGGAAAGGTTGAACCAACGATGAAAAGAATTTGAAAGATTTTGAAGAAAGACATATGGTGATGAAAATTCATTCTTCGCCAAGCTTCGAAAAGAATTTGGGAATAGCTCCGGGATAAATTAGAAGAGTCAGGTAAGATCCTGGGAAAAGACCTGTGGGTTAGGGCCCACTCAAAAGAAAACACCGTTGAACAATTTTAAAGAGAGGTTGCATCGGTTGAATTAAATGGCTTGAATGAGATAACAACCTCGAAATATCTTGAACGGATTGAGAATGGAAACATGAATCTTGTGAGATATCTTCAGATCGGAACAAATGGAAAGCGAGAGGTGAGCGATTAAGAGATGCATCGACATGGAAAAACATTTGAAACGAGAAAGGGATATGATCAACACCGAAAGCTTGAATTGGATCCACCGGAAAAGAATACGAGAATGAAGAATGATGAACTTGAAACTGTTGAGCATCTTCATGGGAAATCACCAGATAAGAACATTGAAAGAAAAGAATGAAGAGACTTCCCACAAATAAAAGGATACATGAATAAGAAATCTGAGTCCTTGAAGAAAAAGGGTGGGAGGGCGGGAAAACAAAGACAACTTGGGACGGATGAAACAAACACCGTTGAGAAAACTTGGAATTGATCTCGCAAATGTTGAAATGATCGGATCCACTTGAAGAGAAGCACGCCGGTTGGGAAGAATTGACATGACAATCTCATGATCAAAAGGATTAGTACTCCCATAGAAATATGCGAACACCACTTGAAAGGTATGGAATCAACACTTGACATCGAAGCAACTCGAATACCACAAATAAAACAAAACAAAGGATTTGGCTTGCAGAATAAGCCGGAACAAATACATATGATAGAGATTTACCCAATCTCATATCATCCATCTGTCAGAAAGATATTCTAGGAGCTACTTGAATTCCCACCTATAAACTCCTGAAACTTTCTGGTTATGCAATCAGGTGTTGGGGATACAGGGGACACAAAATACATCACCCAAACTAACAATACCTAGATCCAGCTGTATCCATCCGTCAACACATAACCAAGAAAACTCCGGAAATCGTGTAACTCAACCTTCGAAAAGCATCCGTTATACGAGCTATGGCAATACTCCCGAACTCCCCAGTACTGGGTTGCGTCGAGGTTATCTCACCAACAACTGCATAAAAGAGATTTTCGATGTCGGCAAAACTCAGGTATTCCAGAACTGCAACGATAAAATTGTGACGACAACACCTCGGAGCTCAACTCCCCGGGACACTGCCACAACCCCTAAATGTCAGGATGCACCAAGAACAAATGTTCTCGTCACAAGACTATCGGAACGATCCCAAGATACCCGCGTGATCCTAAAAAAAATCGTGAAATTTGAGGAGAGGAAAGACAAAACATCTACGTCAGGAGGCCTCACCAGAGCGACGAAGGGACTGAGGAGTAAAAAGAATCCTACTCTCCGATATATATAATCCTAAGACTCAAAATAATTTTCTTCTAGACTCAACAACGGCCAACAATCAAGGGGGCTCCTATGGTCTGTCGAGGCTCTGATACCAACTTGTCACGCCCAAGATGCGACCCTATCCTAAAGGAACTCGATGGTCCCACCAAGGATAGAAGCGCATCTTGAAGACGCTTTTGCAAGGTGGATATCATTACATCAACATTACATAATAGTGGGGATACATCCAATACATACAATGTCACATGAATACAACAATACAACATACAAGATCAACATCCGACTATGGATGAATCATAAATGAAACTCAAACAATATCCACCTCTGCTAGCCAGGCTGCCGACCGAACCTATCCCCGATCGAAGAAGAAGCGGAAGAACTCCAAAACAAGCAAACATCGCTCTCGCGTCATGATCATCGACAACCTGTACTGCAAGCTGTTGGTGTAGTAAACTGTGAGCCACGAGGACTCAAAGAATCCCATTACCATGGGTAACAAGACTAGCAAAGCTTAAAGGGTAAGGAAGGGGTAAAGTGGTGAGGTTGCAGCAGCTGCTAAGCATATATGGTGGCTAACATACGCAAATGAGAGCGAGAAGAGAAACAAAGGAACGGTCGTCAACTAGTAATGATCAAGAAGTGATCCACGAACTCCTACTTACGTCCGACATAACCCGAAACCGTGTTCTCCTCTCGATCAACCCCAAAAGAGACACTCACGATTACGCTTTACGGTTGGTGTATTTTAGAAGAGTTTACTTCAAGTTTACTACAACCGGATATTAACAAATTCCCATCGCCACATAAACATGGCACGGCTCTCAAAAGTTTATACCTGCGGGGTGTCCCAACTTAGCCCATGATAAGCTCTCGCGATCAACGAAGGATATTCCTTCTCCCGGGAAGACCCGATCAGTCTCGGAATCCCGGTTTACAAGACATTTCGACAATGGTAAAACAAGACCAGCAAGACCACCCGATGCGCCGACAAATCCCGATAGGAGCTGCACATATCTCGTTCTCAGGGCAACACCGGATGAGAAAGGCTGCGAGTAAAACCAGGCCTCGAGTTTCCCGGGGTGGCCCCGCAGGCGGCTCGGTTCGAACCAGCACTTAGAGAAGCACTGGCCCGGGGGGGCTAAAATAAATATGACCCTCGGGTTGGCTGACCCAAGGGAAAGGGTATAGGTGGTGGTGAGGCAAAAGGTAAAACCAAGGTTGGGCCTTGCTGGAGGAGTTTTATTCAAAGCGAACTGTCAAGGGGGTCCCATAAATCACCCAACCGCGTTAGGGACGCAAAATCCGGGAACGTAACACCGATATGACAGAAACTAGGGCGGCAAGAGTGGAACAAAACACCAGGCATAAGGCCGAGCCTTCCACCCTTTACCAAGTATATAGATGCATTAATAATATAAGAGATATTGTGATATCCCAACATAAACATAATCCACCATGGAGCAATCTTCATCTTCACCTGCAACTAGCAACGCTATAAGAGGGGCTGAGCAAAAGCGGTAACATAGCCAAACAACGGTTTGCTAGGAAGGGTGACAAAGGTTAGAGGTTCATGCAATTTGGGAGGCTTGAGCAGCAAGTGGTAGGTAAAGCAGCATAGCGATAGAATGAAGCAACTAGCATAGCAATGATAGTAATGAGATCCAAGGTGACGGTCATCTTGCCTGAAATCCCGCTAGGAAGAAGAACGAGTCCATGAAGAAGAACGAACGGGAGTAGTCGAACGAATCCTCACAATCGCAACATTACCGGAACCGAGAAGCAACACCGGAAAGAGACAAACAACATGGTAAACGCGCAAGCATAATCATGGCATGATGCTCAACCCAGTATGATGCATGTCCGGTTTAATGAGGCAAGGCATGGCAAAGTGCAACAAACAATGCTACAAGTTAAGTGGAGCTCAATATGCAACGAGTTATTTAGTTATGAAATAAATCATTTTAGCATGGCATTTAAGCAAATTTAAACAAACATCATTTTAAACATTTTAAACATGGATGAAAGTGGCATAATGTGAAACTAGATGAAATTCTAAGCATCTTACATGTATGACATGTTTAATTTGGATGCATGGATAATTACTTATTAACACTTTAATATGATGGCATTTTTCTGTAATTATGCATGCACGGGATATTTAGCAAATTCGTCCAGGAAAAAAACATGCCATGGGCGAAATCTCTTTGGGTCTTTGGGCTTGGGGTGGCTCACCATGGGCTAAGCCCAGTCGGTGGAGCAGGAGGCCAGGAAGGCCGGATCTTGGCACGGCTGCGCCTTGACCAACAGGCGAAGGGGAGGTGGCCCAGGCGCGGGGTGGTCGCGGTCAACGCGAGCGAGGAGCGGGACGAGGCGATGGTCGCTGCTCCACCATCAGCCGAGGCAAGCGAGGCGCAACACGGCGGGACCGCATCGGCGGATGCGGCGGCTCGACGCAGGGGACTTGGCGCGACGGCGCAGAGGCTTGACGGACGGCGGCGAGAGACGCTGGGCGTCCTTGGCTTCGGTCGAAGATGGGGCACCGGGATCGGGGAGAACTCCTACTGAAGATGGCGGCAGCGATCGGTCAGGAGCGTCAGGCAGAGAGAGAGAGAGAGAGGGAGAGGGAAGGGAAGGGAAGGAGGCGCGGCACGGGCCTGCTAGAGGACGAGGGCGAGGACGGCTCCTGGCGGGGTCGAGGAGGAGGCATCGGGCGAGGCGCTGTCCTGTCGCTCGAAGCAGAGGCAAGGCCGATGGCTGGCAACGGTGATGGACCGGCGGGGAAGCGGACTTGCAGGCGAAGCATAGGAACTCGGCGTCGAGGGATTAAGGGGATGGACGGGTCCGAGGCTCTTCGGCGCGGATCGGCCGGGAACCACGCCGGCGCAACGAGCGGGAGCTACGGGAGGCCATCCATGGCGGCGCTGTGAAGACAACAGAGAGAGAGAGAGCAGCGTGAGAGAGAGAAAACATAAGCAGGAGGGGAAAGGGAGCAGGGCTGTCGAGCACGGGCCTGGGGCTGGTGGTCGGCGGCGACGCAGCTGGTCGCGAGGACGGGCGCGGGGTTCGGGCGTGAACGCAGAGAGCTCTCTGCGGGATGGAGGTGGCTGCAGGGAGCCTCAAAGAGCTCCTGCTCGGGAGAGGAACATGGAGATGGATTGATGGGATGGATGGGACGGCGAGGTCGGGCGCTGCTCTGTTGGTGGATGGGTGAAGGCGAGGTGGATCGAGCTGTGGTTGGTCGGCGCAAAAGCGAGGGGCTTGGTCGGAGAGAAATTGGATCGGGAAGAGATCCGAGGAAAAACGAAGTGGGCGGCGATAGGATAGGGAGGAATGGATGGGACAGGGCTAGGGTTAGACTATATATATATATATATATATATATATATATATATATATATATATATATATATATATATATATATATATATAGGTAGAGATTAGGGTAGGGTTAATCCGGTCCGTCCGATCTTGATCGGGCGATCGAGAATAACTACGTTAGAGAGTCCAAATAAGAAAATGGAGATGTTTTATAGATGTTTGAGGATGATCCGGATCCACCGGTAACGACAGACCGGTTCGGGTCCGGGAGAAGTTTTGGACGCGCGCGAGGTGTCAAGAGAGGTCAACGAGGACAAGGGTCTGACAAAATGACAACGGAGGCAAAGAGAGAAAAGGGCAACTGCAAACGGCTACGAGGTTTTATGAAAACATGCGGATGCAAAGCGCATGGTGCTATGATATGAAATGCAAGACATGAACAAAATGCAAAACAAAAGACAAAAACCCAACCACGAAGGAAATAACATATCGCATCTCCCGAAAAGGCAAGAGTTGGAGTTACGAAAATGGAAAGTTGTATCCGGGGCATTACAGTGCCGCCACGCCGCGTCGCGCTGCCCTCCCTGACGACGAATCCCCTCCCCTCGGCTACATCGACTACATCGACTACATCGATTACATCGACGACGGCGGCGGCTACATCGACTACATCGACGACGACGGCGGCTACATCGACTACATCGACGACGGCGGCGGCTACATCAACGACGACCACCGCTGCATCATCAACATCATCCGCCCCTAGGTACTTCTCCATCTCCCCTCGATATTCGGTGGATCCATCTCCCTTCATCTGCTGGATCCATCTCCCCTATGGTTCGGTGGATCTTCTAGGGTTAGGATCTTCTAGGGTTAGGATCTACGTCTGGTTCATGGGGTTAGGGTTGGGTTCATGGGGTCGGGGTTAGGTTTCATGGGGTTCGTGGGGATGATCTCCCTCGGTTCATGGCTAGAACATGATGGGGTTAGGGTTCTTGTTGCACGCCCATCCTGATTGTTCAAGTAGAAGACTTCTTTTATGTTGTGCCCATGGGGTTTGTAGCAGTGTTCTTCTTTTATGATATGTGCATGAAGCTTGTGTTCTTCTTTCCAGTGAAAAAGAAAATGCTTAGTACTTCTCGTGGTATTGGAATTCTGGTGTGTTAAGGCAGTATGACTAGTTTTAATATATACCATATTGGTGCTAGATAATTTTTGGTGTTTTAATATACTCTTCTAAATTGCCTGCATAAGCATGATTTCAAGGCCTACTATTATTTTTAACACTGCTTGCTTCTTTATTCATCAACTGTTGGGCAATCAGTTGCTCTGAATGCATAAGCTTGCCTCCATTAGGGAAAACAATTGAGAAATTCATTTGCTTATAGATGATTGCAGGTACATGGATAAAATTGCAAGTTAAAACATAAAAGTAATTGTTGTAAATAGTTGTTTTTGCTAATCCACATTACTGAAGTATAATTCGTGTGCACTGTATTTGTATCCAACTATATATAATTGTAATACATGTGAGTTCTGTTCTTGTCTCTGGTACCACAACCTTTATTCACTTAGCTTGATGTAGTTTGCTTCACATATACTACTGCTAATGCATTGCTTCACATATATAGTTTGCTTCAATTCAGTTGCTTGCTAGCATACATATGGTTAGGGTTTGCATCAGCAGTACTACTAGCACTTTGCTTGCTTGTTGTGTACTTTATATGAGGCACTAGGAAGATTTCGTGATGTACATTACTACCTCCTGCTTGATGTAGTGAAGATATTAAGAGATGTTTCATATCTTTCCAGTGTACATGCATGCTTGTTTAGTGCACTTACATGTTTGCTTAATTAATAACACTAGATCACTGTATTGTTGATCCATCAAGTTTGTTTCACATGTATTACATGTATGTGCATGATGGTCCAAATGCTTTCCTTTATTGATACAAGTGCATCATTTTACTTTATCCCTGTTGTATCTGATTGTTGTTTATTCTATTTTGCAAGAACCACCTCAAGATCATCCATGGAAAGGATGACAAGGTCAAACGTGAGGCCAACCGTTGGTATGCAACTTGCTCCTTGTGGTTATACTGTCAGTTTCACAAAATCTGTGTCTTAATATGCTAAGTGAAATGTATTGCTGCAATTTGAATAAGCTGGCTTAATTGTGCCTGTGTGTTGTTAGTCTTCCTTACCTTAATAACTAGGATTAAATGACAATAAAATTTCATAAGATATGTATTCCAAAAATTCATGCATTCCAAACATTCCAAACATTCACCAAATAGTTATGTTTCCTTTATCATGCAAAGAAGAGCCTCTCACCGAGTATGAGAAGGTTAGGGCTAGAAATATCATGAGGAACAATCGGATGTTCCAGACCCTTGGCATCGGTGCAATAGCGTCGATGATTAGGAAAACAAATGATGTACGAGAAGGTAGAAGTGATGAGGTTCAAGAAGGTAGTGGAGTTATCAATGATGACCCAGAGTACAATCCTAAGGAGGATGAAGTTATTGATGGAGAGGAAGTGGATGATGTCGTAGTGAGAAAGACTGTTAAGGTGCAAACTCTGTCTTGCTTGGAGGGTGGGGTTCTTTTATGCTATGTTATTCCTTGTGCTCACATATTTCTCTTGTGGTCTAATGCTTTTTTCCGTCTTTGTTTATACGAGGCCTTTGAAGGAATCTAGGACGAAGAGGCACAGTGTTAAGAAGACAGTCGGCAAGAAGAAGAGCTCGAAACATCTCTGCAATGCCTCCGGGAAGGGTGATGGCCCCAGCTCGGGACAAAAAAGAGGATCCTGGAACACGATGAACCTGCCCTTGATAGAGTCACAAGGCGAAAGCAAAGATGGCAAGCGCGACGGACCATCGAGAAAGTCTGCTGCGCATGGACTCGAGACCTCGGTGCAAATGGATGATGAGTTGCCGCCAATGGATGAAGGAACCACTCAAAGCATGGATGGAAGTGGCTTTGTCTCCCTAGATGAAGGAGGAACCATCTGCATTGATGAAGCGAGTAATCGTCCACACAGACCTCAGCCTTGTTGCACCTTCTATTGACAGAATCTGTCATCAATGAAGAAGAACAGCAGCTTGTGCTTCAATCGAGCAAGTTGACCTTTGCAATGCTATCTTTTACTAGTGAATTTTCCAAATGGAATGATCATGTATGCTTTCGTTGATTTCTATTCTAATTTATGAGTTCAATTTCATTTTGGATGCAATGACTACCAAGACTAGACATAGAAAGGGCAAAGGGCTAGAGAGGATCACCAAGTCGCTTGGTAGCAAGGTGCCTATCCAAATTGCGAAAGGATGAAGCGTCAGAGAAGCCTCGCATTCAGCAAAGCTTGCTTCTGAGTGTGGACTCGTTGCAAGAAGCCATCTTCCGGTTCTTCCTCACTTCAAGCTATACAAAAAAAATGCTAGTCTATTGGAGAACTACATTGGGAAAATTGTTGTAAGCTACTTGTTTCATAGTTAATGTGCTATCTATTTTCTGTTACACCTATGCATGATCACTAATATTGTTCCTACCTTGTTTGCTGTCTTGGTAGGCAAATTTTGAGATGAACATGGACTCAGAGACCATCAAGACCGCGTGCAAAGATATTCTGCAGAAAAGTTCAAAGAACAGACGTCATCAGATCAAGAAGAAGTATTTTGATACTGTAGCCACAAATAAAGTCAGCATCAAGTCTTCGGTACCTGATCTGACAGATGGTGAATGGCAAGCTCTGGTGGAGATGTGGTCTACCCCAAGACACAAGGTTTGTCTCTGCTTTGTTTGATGCTTTATGTTCTACACATGATATGCTAGTGCTAGATCATGCTGACAGTATGCTTTTTTGTAGGGAACCTGTGTGTTGAACAAGATGAATCAAGGAAAAGTCGTGTACAATCAGAGAACTGGTTCCAGGCACTACACAACACACATTTTTGCCACTGTGAGAACTTTTCTCTAGAGACCTTACCGTTTGATCCTCGTTGGATAACATTTCTGATTCTTGCTGAATAACATTTTGATTTTTGTTGAAAAACATTTCAGAAAGAAGAGCGTAAGGGTGAGGAGCTGTCTGCGATTGACTTGTTTAAGGCCACCCACAACAGCAAGAAGCACGGGTTTTCGGAGCCAGTCAAGGCTGCTATAGTAAGTCACTTCATGCTTTGTCCATGCCCTGTTTGATTCACAGCCAGCTTTGATGCTGTTTGATGCTTTGATGATTTGATGTTGTTTGATTCGGAGCTAGTTCCATGCTTTGATGTTGTTTGATAGTTCCATGCTTCTAGTTCCATGCTAGGCTTAATGAAGATAGTTCCATGCTGTTTGATTCACACACGCTGTGTTCCATGCTTTGATGCTATTTGTTGCATTTTTTATGACATGATGAAATTTGATCTGAATGTTAGTCAGGAAGCCATCTTATATAGAACCACTATTCTAGGCTTAATGAAGCGATCATATTGTTCCAATTGCATGTCTCCAGGTCACTAGTCATCATCTTGTATAGATTTTGTGTGCTGGTTTGGTTACTTCAAATAATCCATTTGTGTGCTAGTTTGGTTTCTCCACTAATGCCTATCATTTTCCTCCATATGCTAGCTTGAGATGGAAGAAATGAAGGACGCGCCGGTACCATAAGGTGAAGAGCCAAAGTCTACTATTCAAATTGTCGAAGAAGTGTTGTTGAAATCTGTCAAGCAAAGCACATTCCTCACGAATGTTGGGCTCCAGTCATCTAGGAACAACTCCCGCAAAGCAACTGCTGAAGTGTTTGCTCATGTTCGTGACCTTGAGCAGAAGCTGGAGAGGTCCGAGCTTCAAGCTGAACTGGTGCAAGAAGAATCGACGGCAATCAAGATGAAGGCGGAAGAATCTAAAGCTGCACGCGACAAGGAACTTGAGCTGCTGCGCAAGAAGTCTCAAGAACAGGAAGAGAAGTTAGCCCACTTGATGGCTCTCTTGGGAGCTAAGGTAGTTTGATGGTTGTGCTGTGGTTGAGCTAAGGTAGTTTGATGGCCCTCTTTGTCTTTGAGTTGAGCTAAGGTTGTTGCATTTTGAACTGAGCTGAGCTGAGAGCTGTTGCATTTTGTTGCATTTTGAGCACCTGTGAAGTTATGTGATCTTGTGAACCTGTGAAGTTATGTGGATCATTTTGTTTATTTTCTGTGAAGTTATGTGGATCACTTGTGCACCTGGGCCTTTCTATTTATAGTTATGCAAAATGAAAACTTGGGCTCTAAAAAGGCCAAGGCCCAAGCAAGAATTAGACCAAAAAGGCTTGGGCCTAAAAAAAGATATGACTGTAAGATTTTTTTTTATAAAAGGCTGCATTGCAGATAATAAAAAGTCCAAGGTCCAAATTCAAACTAGACCAAAAAGGCTGTGGCCCAAAACAATAGTGGACTATAAAAAAAATTCATCAGAAAAAGGCTCCATTCCTAGAAAAGAAAAGGCCAAACTATTGGGCCAGGCCCATACACATAAGCAAAATAAAGAGAAAAAAATAAATTAAACGGGCCGAATTATTGGGCTTGGCCCATGTAGACGGCTGAAATGGACCGGGTTGATTCTATTTTACGACCTTTTCATTTGGTCGTAATTCTGCCACATCAGCTTGCCACGGTGGATCTGACGTGGTGTGGTCGGATTGCTAGTGACCAAAATAATTGGTCGTAAAATCTACGACCTTTTTCTTTGGTCATAAACGTCTACGACCATTCCAGAAGAAAGGTCGCTATAGTCAGTTAACGACCCCCAGCTTTGACCTTATGTTTTTGGTCACAAAAAGGTCACAAATTGAAAATAGTGACCATTTAGTGACCAATAGTGGTGGTCACTAGTTGACATATTTCTTGTAGTGCATTCGCTTGACATGTGTCACCCACGTACTGAAAAGTGGAGATCGTGTTAGATCTGGGTGAATAGATAAGTCTAACGTAGGAAGCGGAACGGATTGAGCGGCAAACCCGAAAATTTTGATAAGATAAGTTAAAAGTTCCGTTCGCAATTTCTTCAGCTGACAAGGACACAGTGAAGATTTTGAACGAGTTTCAAATAGAACGCACATGAAGAATTTTTGAATAGATTGGGTTGAGTATAGCATAGAGGGGAAGGGTCGATCACATTCACTTAGCGAGAAAAAGCAACTTGAAGAAATAGCCATAAGTGAATTTGTAGAGGACATAAACCCATATATAAATATAGCCAATGAAGAAAACAGCGGAAAGCAGTGAAGATTTTGCAAAGTTGAAGAATTTGAAAAGCGAAGAATTTCAAAGCGAGGAAAAACTCAAATTGAAGATTTTCAACTTTGGTGGTGGCGTGACCCACCGTATAAGAATGATGATTTGGACACGCGTACAATTGTCGAGGGTTACGAGAATCAAATTCTTCATTAATTTCTTCACACTTAGAGTGTTATTCTTCATTGATGAAGAAAACGTTTCTTCATGTGTTGCACATCTAAGTCATCAATTTTGCATAAGTGTCGGGATGTGTGTCCTTTTCAAAGAACATTGAAGATTCTAAGATATTTAGCTCAAATCGCAACTTGCTAAATCTCTTCTCATCCAAGGGCTTTGTGAAGATCTTGGCTAGCTGTTCTTGATCTTCACATGCTCGATGGAGATGTAGTCCTTCAACACATGATCACGAATAAAATGATGACGAATCTGAATGCGCTTTGTCTTGAGTCTTGGCGGGTTGTGAGCAATCTTGATGGCACTCTCATTGTCACGATGAGAGGCACATTCTTCACGTTGATGCCATAGTCCTTGAGAGTTTGCTTCATCCACGACAAGCGAGCATAGGAAGAGCCGGCAGACAATGTACTCGACTTCCGTAGTAGGCGGTGATACGATTACTGTTTCTTCAGGACCAACGGACCAAAGATCGTCCGAGGAAGTGACAAGTACTAGATGTTGACTTGCGGTCCACACGATCACCAGCATAGTCAGAGTCAGAATATCCAATGAGATCAAAAGTAGAGCCCTTGGGGTACCATAATCCTAGTGTTGGTGTGTGAGCTAGATATCGAAGAATATGCTTCACAGCCTTATGGTGTGATTCCTTCGGTGTAGCTTGAAATCGGGCACACGTGCAAACACTAAGAATTATATCTGGCCTAGATGCACATAAGTATAGTAAATAACCAATCATGGAGCGGTATACCTTGTGATCGAAGTCAATACCATTTTCATCAGTGCATAGGTGGCCATTTGTGGGCATAGGAATTTTGACGCCTTTGCAATCTTGCATGCGAATTTCCTCGAGAACATCCTTGAGGTATTTCTCTGAGATATGAATATGCCATTGTGTTGTTGTGAATTTGAAGACCTAAGAAGAATTTCAACTCTCCCATCATAGACATTTGATATTCTTCACTCATCATATATGCAAATTCATCACTATAACGTTGGTCAGTACAGCCAAAGATTATATCGTCAACGTATATTTGGCACACAAATAGTTCACCATCATAAGATTTAGTAAAGAGAGTAGGGTTGAGTGAACCGGGTGTGAAGCCATTCTTCACGAAGAATTCCTTCAATGTATCATACCACGCCCGTGGGGCCTGTTTGAGGCCATAGAGGGCCTTGTTGAGTCTGAAGACTTTGTCGGGATTCTTTGGATCTTCAAAACCTGGGGGTTGAGCAACATATACTTCTTCCTCAAGCTTACCATTGAGGAATGCACTTTTCACATCCATTTGATATAAAGTGATATTATGATGGTTAGCATAAGCAAGCAATATGCGAATAGCCTCAAGTCTAGAAACAGGTGCAAAAGTTTCATCAAAATCAATTCCTTCAACCTGTGTGTAGCCTTGAGCTACAAGTCGTGCCTTATTCCTCACCACAAGGACATTTTCATCTTGCTTGTTGCGGTAGATCCACTTTGTGCCAATGATATTATGCTTGCGAGGATCTGGACGTTTGACCAGTTCCAGACATTGTTGAGCTCGAATCGATGTAATTCTTCTTGCATGGCCTAAATCCACTCGGGCTCGAAATGCTTCATCTACCTTAGTGGGCTCTGTGATAGAGACAAAAGCATAGTGCCCACAAAAGTTAGATAAATGTGAAGCTTTTGGCGTGTGAGAGGACCTGGTGCTTCAATGTCATTGATGATCTTGTCAACTTGCACTTCTTTTGCAAGCGAGGATGGGCTGGTTGTCGTCGAGAATTAGATCAGCATTTTCTTGACACCATTTTCTTGACATTATCTTCAGTGCATCAGCTCGGCGTTCTTGGCGTTCGGGAATGAATTCTTCAGCAGATTCTTGAAGGGAATGACATCCTCGGTTGCCTTGAACTTGATAGATTCCTCGGTCTGGTTCATCTATCACGGAAGGTAGGTGCTCTCTTTGCGAGCCATTAGTTTCATCGAACCGACATCTACAGTTTCAACAATCTTGTAAAGAACATTGTTGAAGACTCAGTAGGTGTCTGAGTCCTTCCATAACCAAGCATAAAACCTTCATGTGCTTTCGGTGCAAATTTAGCATTGTGATGAGGATCTCTAATCCAGCATTTAGCATCAAGACTTTGAAATAACTCACATTGGGTTTCTGTCGTTGAGGAGTTCATAGGCAGTTTTCTTGAAGAATTTGTGAAGATATACTCTGTTGATGATGTGGCATGCAGTATCAATTGCATCAATCCAAAAACGACGAGGCGTTTTGTATTCATCAAGCATAGTGCGAGCCATCTCAACAAGAGTTCTGTTCTTGCGCTCCACGATGCCATTTTGCTGAGGAGTATAGGGAGTAGATAATTCATGAGTAATACCAAGTTCATCAAGATAGTCATCAAGACCGGAATTCTTGAACTCAGTTCCATTGTCACTCCTGATGTGCCTTATCTTCACACCAAAGTTGGTTGAAGCCCTCGAGGAAAATCGTTTGAAGACTTCCTACACTTCATGTTTGTAAGTGACAATGTGTACCCATGTGTAATGAGAGTAATCATCAACAATAACAAAGCCACATAGAGATGCATCATTAGTGACTGCTGAGTAATGATTAGGACCAAAGAGGTCCATGTGAAGCAATTCGAATGGACGAGTAGAGACCATATCAAGATCACAAAGCATTGAGACTGACATGAGGTTGTATCCTAAGGACTCAACAAGCATGACTTTGTCCATGTGTATGTCCTTAGAGATCGCACCCTTACCAAGACCCAATACCTGACTTTTGCCTTTATCAGCAAAGATGATATGCTTCAGATGTGACGGTGATAAGGGAGCATCCATCAATAGATTCTTGTCACCAGTCATGTGATTTGTACATCCACTATCGAGGACCCACTCATTTGCTTTGGGTTGATCATCCTACAGATGAATTAGTGCAACTTACGATCCCATATACTTCATTAGTGAAGAATATGATATCAATTTCATTAGATGAATTTCATCAAGCAGTAAAATAGATATAGCAATATGACGATGTGTGAAATGAAAGTTCATTTCTTCATGATTAGCCTGCGTCCTTTCAGGCAATGTTGTCAGGTCCCCATCAAATTCTTCAGACGTTAAAGCACGTCTGGAGACCTGACCCTCCAGAGGAAATTAGTTCTTTTTCTTCACCACCCACATCTGAAGGGGTGGCAATGAGTTCATCACTCTACGAGCACCATACGAGAATGGTGGCATAGAGACCAAACCATTTCGTTTCACATAAGAGGGGTTAGGGTAAGCATATGAATAAGCAGAGAAATTCTTCGAGGACTTATGAACATAATGGTTTGAAGAATATGCATATATTCATAGCCCTAAGCTCTACCCTGCGAAACAGAGTTGTTAGCACGATGATAATCATATGAGGACTTTGATCCTTTTGAGGAATTTGATCCACGTGAGGAATTTGGTCCGTGTGAGGACTTGGATCCATATGAAGAGTTTGGTCCATATGAATAGTTTGACCTGGGGTTCCTATTCTTCACAGGTGGCGTCATGAGGACATTCACCTGAAGACTTTCAAGGCACCTCTTGGGAACCCAAATTTTCTTCATAGGAGAACCGTCCCTGCAGTTAGTGCCAACATATCTAGCAAATACTTCACCATTCTGATTTTTGAACAGTTTATAGTTGGAGTCAAATGACTCATCAGAAGAATGAGGAGATTCACATGTAAAGCCAGATAAGTTAGATGGATCAACTAGAGGTCCCTTTGCAGCAACCCATGAGGTTTTAGGATACTGCTCAGGCTTCCAATATGTTCCATAAGCATTGAGTTTCCTCTCAAAGGCAATACCCTCTTTCCTAGGGTTCCTGTTGAGGATCTGCTTTTTAAGCACATCACAAAGAGTCTGATGCCCTTTGAGGCTTTTGTACATGCTTGTCATGTACAATTCCTTCAGCCCTGCATCGTCAGTGATACTAGCAATGTCCTCAGATGAGGAATTAGTGATGGCAGAGGCAAGTGAAGAATTTGTAACAGTTGAAGCATTTGAACATTCGGGTGAAGAATTAGCAGATTCACGTTCAATGCACTTTAAGCATGGAGGAATAAATTCTTCCTGAGAAGCGCTGATTTGTTGAGCAAGTAATGAATCGCGCTCCTTCTGAAGATCTTCATAACTCACTCTTAGCTTCTCAAGATCTTGCTTTCTTTGAAGGAATTCATAAGAAAGCTTCTCATGATCAGATAAGAGAGTGTTATGATGACCTTGAAGGCTGTCAAACCTAGACTGAAGTCTCTGAAGATTTTCAGTCAGGGCTTTAGTGCAATCCATTTCTTCACCCAACATATCATCACTTTTATCTAGCATGTTTTGAACCTTTTCAAAAGCCATTTGTTGTTTTACAGCAATCTTAGCAAGTTTAGAGTAGCTGGGCTTGAGATCTTCATCAGATTCATTTTCACTAGATTCAGAGGAGGTATATTTGAGTACCTTGGCACCCTTTGCCATGAAGCAATAGGTGGGGCGTAGTCATCACTATCTTCATCAGCTTTGTTGGTGAGGTCGGTTTCTTGAGTTGAAGATGGACTTGTCGCAGCGAATGCGATGGCGAGAGCAGACTCGCCACACGGACTCGGACTCCTCGATGCCTCCTCTTCCTCATGTTCCTCAGATTCAGCTTCAGAGTCCATTTCCTTGCCAATGAATGCCCGAGCCTTCTTGGAGCTGTTCTTCTTGTGAGATGAAGACTTTGAGGATTTTGATGATGAAGATTTCGATGATTTCTTCTTCTTCTTGGCGTCATCAGAACCGTAATCCTTGCATTTCTTCTTCTTTAATTCCTTTTCCCACTGAGGACAATCTTGAATGTAGTGACCAGGTTTCTTGCATTTGTGGCATAACCTTCTCTTATAGTCACTGGATGAGGAATCACTGCTCCTTGAGGATTTTCCAAAGCGACCACGTCTTCGAACTTGGAACTTCTTCACGAGCGAGTGCTAGCTCTGCTCAATTCTTGAGGTCACCAAGGCTACTACCGAGTCTTCACAATCAGATTCAAACACAGCCTTGGCCTTCAGGGCACGTGATTTTCCATAGCTAGAACCATAGAGATCTCTCTTTTCAGCAAGCTGGAACTCATGAGTATTTAGCCTCTCAAGGATATCAGCTGGATCAAGTGACTTATAGTCAACACGTTCTTGTATCATCAGTGCCAGAGTATCAAACGAGGAATCAAGCGATCTCAACAATTTCTTCACCACCTCATGGTCGGTGATGTCAGTGGAACCAAGCGCTTGAAGCTCATTTGAGATGTCAGTGAGGCGATCGAAGGTTTGTTGAACATTTTCATTGTCGAGTCTTTTGAAGCGGTTCAAGAGATTGCGAAGAACATCAACTCGAGAGTCACTCTGAGTTGAGACTCCTTCATTTACTTTGGACAGCCTGTCCCAGATGAGCTTAGCAGTTTCCAAAGCACTCACTCTTCCATACTGTCCTTTGCTCAGATCGCCACATATGATATTCTTCGCTTGAGAATCGAGTTGCTTGAATCTCTTCACATCAGCAGCGTCCAGTGAGGGTGAGACAGAGGGAACACCATTTTCCACAACATACCAGAGATCGTTGTCAATTGCCTCAAGATGCATTCGCATCTTGTTTTTCCAGTAGGGGTAGTCCGTACCATCAAAGATAGGACACCCAGCCGAGACCTTGATCATACCTGCGGTCAACATAACTAAAACTCCAGGTGGTTAAACCAAAATCACACAGAACAAGGGAGTACCTTACTCTGATACCAATTGAAAGTGTGTTATATCGACTAGAGGGGGGGTGAATAGGCGATTTTTATGAATTCTTCATTGAGGAATTTGCTGGTGAGGAAATTCCTAAGCGAAGAACTACTAGCAGCGGAATAAGTGCTCAGAAGTAAGCATAACAGAATGCGAGCATGGTCATCATGATGAAATGAAGACAATCACAGAGTACAGAAAGCGTAAACACAAGATAACACAAGATGAAGACAAAGCAGATGAAGAAATTGGGCGAGGAAATTGAGAAAGTCTTCAAACACAGATATGAACAAACACTCAACACAAGAATGAGGAAATGAAAGAGTTGAGGAAATAGAACCGATAAGGTTGGTGAAGACAATGATTTGGTAGACCAGTTTCAACTGTTGTCTCGGTTATGCGTCTGGTTGGAGCGGTGAGTATTTAAACTCGAGGACACACAGTCCGGACACCCGATCGCTAAGCACGCAGCTCAGGACACCAAGTCCTCACCGTATTCTCCTTGAACTAAGGTCACAGACCTCGTCCAATCACTCGTGGTAAGTCTTGAGCGACTTCCAAACCTTCACAGACTTGGTCACTCGGCGATCCACAATTCCTCTTGGATGCTCTAGACCATGGCGTAAACCGTCTGGAAGAAGCACAGTCTTCAAAGGTAACAAGCGTCGGATCCACGCAGGATCAATCTCTTGATGATGCTCAATCACTTTGGGTTTGTAGGGGTTTGGTTTTGGGTTTTCTCACTCGATGATTTTCGCTCAAAGTCCTCGGAGGATGGGTTGCTCTCAAATGACAAGTGTCAAGTTCTCTCGGAGCAGCCAACCAGCTAGTGGTTGTAGGGGCGGCTATTTATAGCCTAGGAGCAGCCCGACATGATAAGACATAAATGCCCTTCAATGATATGACCGTTAGGTGGATAAGATATTTTGGGACAGGTGGCCAAGAAGACACAAGAACGGTCGGAATTTTGACTCTCAAATTCCTCGGGTCTATCATGTTCCTCATTGTGTAGGCAATTCAGACTTTGGCGAATTCCTAACTCCTCGATCAGAACAAATTCCTCGTGACGGAAGAACTTCGTCTCATCCATGAAGAAATTGGTGAACTGTATGAGATTTCAAAGGCTTCACTCGAAGGGATTGGTGGGTGTAGGATTTTGAGTTGAGCATCACATGGAAATTTTTCCTTAGTATTTCCTCGACCCCTTTAACGAAGACGGTGTTTCCTATGACTCAAGAAAGAGAAAGCGAAACTACGAAAACAAAAGTCTTCACGCTTCATGTTCCTCAAATGAATACCAAGTCTTCAAGGTCACACCAATTTCTTCACTTTCAAAGTCTTGAGAAAGTCTTGAATACCAAAGTCTTGATCGAAGAACTTCATTTTCTGGTCGACTTTCTTTGTAAATATCAAACTCCTCATAGACTTATAGACCTGTGTACACTCATAAACACATTAGTCCCTTAACCTATAAGTCTTCAATACACCAAAATCACTAAGGGGCACTAGATGCACTTACATGTTGGTGCTGGGAAGGATGAGAGGCTCGAGGCAAACCTGAAACTAATTAGGTTGGTGGGTGTTTTAGTTTGCTAGATGGATGCGCTTCAGTTATAGGAGAGCTTGCCTTATATGTTTTATGTCGATGCTTGGTTTCATGTCAAATAGCAATTTACAGAGTTCCAGTCCACAATATCTTTCCCCACTGCTGCTATACATACACCTATATAAATCCTCTGTGATTACCCAGCACCATGGTTTAAACGGGACTACCATGCTTCTATGGGGTCCCTTAAAGTCAGAACCCTCAAAGAATTTAGATAGAAGGTGCACACAATTCTTGTTTGCCGGTTTAGCATTTTACCATGTTTCTTATTTTATCCGTGTTTCTCTTTGATCCATAAAGGTTGCTTCTGTGGTCCGCTGCTGGTGGTCCTTTATATGGATTCAACATTTGTTTCTTACTCTTCGTTGCTCAAGAAACCATTAGATGTTGTTCTTAGGATTCATTGCCTGTCAGCTGTGCTATGACTTCCATAAGTTAGCATCATTTATATGTGAGTATTTTGCTGTTAGTAACTTTAATAAAATTGTGAACCTATATTTGCTGGACGGGCGGCAACATCGGACCAGTGATATTGAGGTGCCGTTGGCCATGGGCGCATCTGCCCATAGCTAGGAGTAGGATTGTTAGTTTGTTACAACATATGGATGATATGCACACGGAAGGTGCTCTAATAATCCCCACTATTATTTATTTGTATCATCGGCTAATGGTTTTGTATTTGAAAAATAATATCATGGTTGTTTCTTATATACGCAGGGTGATTTAAACAAGCCAGAATTGTTTCGGCTATGATCCGAACATAGATGGGGGATTTTAAAATGTCAGACAAGAAAGTTATCGGCCTGGTAGGTTCACATTCAGTTCTTTTTTTTCATTTTCTTTTCTATTACAAAATCATTTTTTTGTCAAAATCTTATCGAGGTCTTGACTGACTATGCAACATAATCTTGAGTATGATTCATACAGTTTGGTATTTATATTGTGTTTAATGCTCAAGTCTTTTCACCAGACAATATTATTAATTGATCGAATTAATCTAAGCCCAATCATCTTACATGAGATTTTTGTCTTGCCGCAGTGACACAACCAAAACTATTTTTTTGCTGTTGTTATAATCATGATACTTGTGCATTACGAGCTTTTAACTTTTGTGGTTTGTTAACACGATTATTTGACATATTCACTTACACATGTACTATGACATGAGTAAATCATTCATGCGTTGTTTGTATAATCATGACTTTGGGCTGTCTGGGTGGTAGCAAAACTACATGCGGTGGCATCCCGGGTATGACACTGTTTCGATCTATGGTTGATTCTTTCGATCCAACATCGAGGTCATTCATGAGCGAGATTGGACGGCACCATGGCACCACTGCTGCTCCGCCGGATACATGGTATGATTCTTGTTTTTGTATTGGTTAGATTACTTGCTTATGTCTTGATGAAGAGAGTTTACTTCCTGGCCCTAGAACTCTTATGTTTGGTTAATTATTTTGATTTTGTTCCTTAGGTTAATAGAATCTTATTGCAGTTTTTTGTACAGATGTTCCATTTTACCTAGGGATAAAAAGTGCAATATAAAGGTTCATTAAAGGATCTGAACTTATATCTGATCATTTAGGTGTTAAATTTGTCTATCTGAACTTTATTGGCACTGAAATTATCTCGATGACTGATATTATCTGGTGTAACATACGTTGGGATAAATAATACTATACAAGTGGATATGAGGGATAAATAATATAATAGATGAGGGCGTGCTTAAGATTTTTTAGAAGTGTTTTTAATCATTACTAAATTCTTTCAAAGCAAGGGAACAATTTAAAGTTCTGTCCTGCATACCAATCCTGCATATAAAGCAGTGATTCATTTCACTTTGAGTGGCTAAACATATAGTGGAAGAAGGGCTTCTATGTCACATCCATGGCTTCATATTTAGTTCCATGATAGCATTATTAATAGAAGAGAAAGCATACTTGCTTCTCTGTGTTTTATATATGGTTTAAAAGTGTCTTCTGGGTTATTCTTTCATTATTTTACGGGAATGTTTGTTGTACATTGGTCCTACATGCCTCTATCTGAGGCTGTTACAAGCTACTATCAGTTCCATTCCATTCTTATGTTTGAGAGATGGCGCCTGATTGCTCTGTCCTTGGAGGCGTTTAGACTGATGTTTTTGTTAGTGATGGAGGCGTTCAGTCACAGATACATTTTTTCTGGGGCGGTTCTTTCGATGGTTTTTTGTGTGTGGAAGTTCTTTCGATGGTTGTTTTCTTTTGATGGTCGTTGTTCTTTGTATGGCCAGGAAGTTTCCAGGTGGTTCACATTTTTACAGGAGGCACATGCTTTTGTTCATCTTGCTTCTTGGCAATACATTTTTTTGTTTTGGCATGTACAAGATGTGAATTTATTAGTGTTGCTTTAGAGTAAGTCTGGACCATGCTGGTTCTAATAATGTGTTCTTTGATGCTTCTGCGGGTTTTATATTTTTGCATGCTCAGTGTGGGTAAACACATGGAGTTTTTCTATCTCTCTTGACTTCTCACTTTAACTTTTCGGGACATGAACATTGAAGTTACTATGGCTACCATAAAAAGGCATATTATGGCCTAATAAACTCTTAGTTGCATTATATATAGTCTTGATGATATGCTTTCTATCATCTGATATAATTCAGGAAATTTCTTTGCAAGGAAAAATATTATCTATAGTTAAAAGATACAATTCTTATTGTAGAGATCAACATGTTCTTGTTATATCATTTTCTGCAGTAGCTACCTCTTGAAATACAAATGTAGTAGGGTCAATAAATTTTGGATGAGAAGTGTATGTTTAGAGTTCCTAAATAAGTTTACATACCATCGACTCTTCATCAAGTGTATTGTTCCTTCATTTACTAGAATAAAATACAGTATATGTCATGGAGTCATCTTATTGAGACTTTTCTTTTGCAGATACTACATATGCTTTGTGAGAGGATGCTTCTGCTGGAGACCTTGATCCAGTCCAATGATTTATCCGACAAGGAGGTGAGCTCACATGTAAACATGTGTTTGTTTAAGACACTAAGAAAAAACACCCATCTTCTCAATTGCTTTACTCTATTGTCGTAATTGAAGGGAAAATCTAATGTATTTCTAGACTTCTTTATGCACGTATTGTCTGAAAAAGAATATGTTAATGTGATCAGAATTATGAATAGGAAGTATATTGTGTCATTATTATAGAATGGAGCTTTGATTTTAATATACAAGGTAAGCTCATGGAAAGGTAAAAATAATTCAACATTCAAATTCTTCATGCCAACCTGAAACTTGGAACACAACAGAATTCAGTGAACTCGCTCTAAAATTTTTTTGTGATGGTGTCCGCATTCACAGGTCGCACAATGCAGGAGAAGCATTGTTGGGGTCCTCATTGTCACCAAGGGGATGCAACCTACATCAATCGTGTAGAGAGCCACTGATGTGTCCGTTCCCATGTTGTGCTTCACCGAGCTTCAGGAAAAATAATATATTTCTGGGGTTAGTCCTCAACAGGCAAGAAGAAGTGCCATCACTGGTATGAACTCATGCCAGGGGAAGGGATTCCATCACTTCCTTTTGATCAGCAAGTGTAATCTCCATTGATAATCGTCCCTGTTCAGCATTCATCAACAGAATGCCATTTTCAGTGCCCCTCTCTAGGCCCTCACTCTGAATTCTTTCGGTTTTAAGTAAAGAAACAATCTATATGCATCTAAACAATTTTTTTTTCAATTTATTGCTGCTCTGCTATGCCATTGTTTCTAGAGCTTGTTCATAGTGTTCGAGTTTACATAGTCTCAATGTTCACTAAATAATATGAGAGGATTGATTGATGCTATATATACAGCCAAGTTTCTACACACTTGCATCAGTTTGCAGATATTTCCAGTTAAAAGATTGTACTCTGCTCTGCTCTAAGCTGGGCATTCTATTTCTCTGTAAAAAAATTGCTCGCTTTGTTTGTCAACCCTTGCTTATTTATTTTTTGTACGTTTTGGATGCAGTAGGTGTTGGGGAACGTAGCAGAAATTCAAAATTTTCTACGCATCACCAAGATCAATCTATGGAGATTCTAGCAACAAGAGAGGGAGACGATGAGCATCTTTATATCCTTGAAGATCGCTAAGCGGTAGCATTACAAGAACACGGATGAAGGAGTCGTACTCGCAGCGATTCAGATCGCGGTTGATTCCGATCTAAGCATCGAACAACGGTGCCTCCACGTTCAACACACGTACAGCCCGGGGACATCTCCTCCTTCTTGATCCAGCAAGGGGAGAGGAGAAGTTCAGGGAGAACTCCGACAGCACGACGGCATGGTGGTGATGGAGCTCGTGGTTCTCGGCAGCAGGCTTCGCCAAGCACCACGGAGGAGGAAGAGGTGTTGGAGGAGGAGAGGGCTGCGCCGAGGAAGGTGCGGCTGCCCTCTCTCTCTCTCTCTCACTATATATAGGGGAAGGGAGGAGGGAGGCGCCTAGGGTTCCCTAGGGGGCGGCGGCCATAGGGGAAACCCTAGATGGGTTTTGGCGCCCCACCCCTAGGAAACTTGCCCCCAAGCCGGGAGGGTGGCTGCCCTAGGGGTGGCGCCCCACCTCTTCAAAGTTACATGAGATGGGGTGGGAGGCGCTCAGCCCCTTAGTGGGCTGATGTGCCCTCTCCCTTGGCCCATAAGGCCCCCAAAGCTTGTCGGGCCTCCAAAACCCTTTCAGACAGTGGTCATCACAGTACCCCGGAACAATTCGGACTCCAATACCCTTCGTCCAATATACCGACCTTCACCTCCGGACCATTCCGAACTCCTCGTCATGTCCGGAACTCATCCAGGACTCCGAGCAACCTTCGGTAACCACATACTATTTCCCATAACAACTCTATCATCACCGAACCTTAAGTGTGTAGACCCTGCGGGTTCGGGAACCATGTAGACATGACCGAGACGTTCTCCGGTCAATAACCAACAGCGCGATCTAGATACCCAGTTGGCTCCCACATGTTCCACGATGATCTCATCGGATGAACCATGATGTCAAGGATTCAAGCAATCCCGTATGCAATTCCCTTTGTCTAGCGGTATTGTACTTGCCCGAGATTCGATCGTCGGTATGCGATACCTTGTTCAATCTCGTTACGGCAAGTCTCTTTACTCGTTCCGTAACACATCATCCGTGATCAACCCCTTGGTCACATTGTGCACATTATGATGATGTCCTACCGAGTGGGCCCAGAGATACCTCTCCGTCACACGGAGTGACAAATCGATCTCGATTCGTGCCAACCCAAGCAGACACTTTCGGAGATACCCGTAGTGCACCTTTATAGCCACCCGATTCGTTGTGACGTTTGGTACACCCAAAGCATTCCTACGGTATCCGGAGTTGCACAATCTCATGGTCTAAGGAAATGATACTTGACATTAGAAAAGCTTTAGCATCTGAACTACGATGTTTGTGCTAGGCTTAGGATTGGGTCTTGTCCATCACATCATTCTCCTAATGATGTGATCCGTTATCAACGACATCCAATGTCCATGGTCAGAAACCGTAACCATCTCTTGATCAACGAGCTAGTCAACTAGAGGCTTACTAGGGACATGGTGTTGTCTATGTACCCACACATGTATCTGAGTTTCCTATCAATACAATTATAGCATGGATAATAAGCGATTATCATGAACAAGGAAATATAATAATAATAATAATAATAATAACTAATTTATTATTGCCTCTAGGGCATATTTCCAACAGTCTCCCACTTGCACTAGAGTCAATAATCTAGTTCACATCGCCATGTGATTAACACTCACAGTCACATCGCCATGTGACCAACATCCAAAGAGTTTACTAGTGTCACTAAACTAGTTCACATCATCATGTGATTAAGACTCAATGAGTTACGGGGTTTGATCATGTGTTGCTTGTGAGAGAGGTTTTAGTCAGCAGGTGCGCAACATTCAGATCCGTATGTACTTCATAAATCTCGTGTCATATTGTAAATGCTACTTCCACGCTCCACTTGGAGCTATTCCAAATAGTTGCTCCACTATCGTATCCGGTTTGCTACTCGAGTCATTCGGATAGGTGTTAAAGCTTTCATCGGCGTAACCCTTTACGCGAACTCTTTATCACCTCCATAATCGAGAAACATGTCCTTATTTACTCCAAGGACAATTTTGACATTGTCCAATCATCCATTCTGGATCACTCTTGTACCCCTTGCCGGACTCATGGCAAGGCACACTCAGTGCGGTACACAACATAGCATACTATAGAGCCTACGTCTGAAGCATAGGGGACGACCTTCGCCCTTTCTCTCTCTTCTGCCGTGGTCGAGCTTTAAGTCTTAACTTCGTACCTTACAACTCAGGCAAGAACTCCTTCTTTGACTAATCCATGTTGAACACCTTCAAGATCATGTCAAGGTATGTGCTCATTTGAAAGTACCATTTAGCGTTTTTGATCTATCCTCATAGATCTTGATGCTCAATGTTCAAGCAGCTTAATCCAGGTTTTCTATTGAAAAACACTTTTCAAATAACCCTATATGCTTTCCAGAAATTCTACATCATTTCTGATCAACAATATGTCAACAACATATACTCATCAGAAATTCTATAGTGCTCCCACTCACTTCTTTGGAAATACAAGTTTCTCATAAACTTTGTATAAACCCAAATTCTTTGATCATCTCATCAAAGCGTACATTCCAACTCCGAGATGCTTACTCCAGTCCTTAGAAGGATTGCTGGAGCTTTGCATACTTGTTAGCGTCTTTCAGGATTGTCAAAACCTTCTGGTTGTATCACATACAACCTTTCCTCAAGAAAATTGTCGAGGAAACAATGGTTTTTGACATCCTATCTACAAGATTCCATAAATGATGCAGTAACTGCTAATCCAATTCCAACAGACTCTTAGCATCGCTACGAGTGAGAAAGCCTCACCGTAGTCAACTCCTTGAACTTGTCGGAAATCATCTTAATGACAAGTTGAGCTTTCTTAATGGAGATACATACCATCATTGTCCGTCTTCCTTTTAAAATCCATATGTACCCAATAGCCTTACGACCATCAAGTAGTTCTTCCAAAGTCTACACTTTGTTTTCATACATGGATCCTCTCTCGAATTTTATGGCCTCAAGCCATTTGTCGGAATCCGGGCCCACCATCGCTTCTCCATAGCTCGTAGGTTCATTGTTGTCTAGCAACATGACCTCCAAGACAGGAGTACGTACCACTCTGAAGTAGTACGCATCCTTGTCGAACTACGAGGTTTGGTAGTGACTTGATCCGAAGTTTCATGATCACTATCATAAGCTTCTACTTCAATTGGTGTAGGCGCCATAGGAACAACTTCCTGTGCCCTGCTACACACTAGTTGAAGTGACGGTTCAACAACCTCATCAAGTCTCCACCATCCTCCCACTCAACTTTCCGAGACAAAATTTTCCTCGAGAAAGGACCCAATTCAAGAAACATTTCCTATTGCTTTCGGATCTGAATTAGGAGGTATACCCAACTGTTTTGGGTGTCCTATGAAGATGCATTTTATCCGCTTTGGGTTCGAGCTTATCAACCTGAAACTTTTCACATAAGCGTCGCAGCCCCAAACTTTCAAGAAACGACAACTTAGGTTTCTCCAAACCATAGTTCAAACAGTGTCGTCTCAATGGAATTACGTGGTGCCCTATTAAAGTGAGTGCGGTTGTCTCTAATGCCTAACCTATGAATGATAGTGGTAGTTCGATAAGAGACATCATGGTACGCACCATATCCAATAGGGTGCATCTATGATGTTCGGACACACCATCACACTATGGTGTTCCAGGCGGTGTTAGTTGTGAAACAGTTTCCACAATGTCTCAATTGTGTATCAAACTCGCAACTCAGATATCCATCTCTATGATCACATCACATACATTTTATCCTCTTGTCTCGAAGATCTTCAACTTCACTCTGAAATTACTTGAACCTTTCAATAATTCAGACTTGTGTTTCATCAAGTAAATATACTCAACATCTACTCAAATCATCTGTGAAGTAAGAACATAACGATATTCACTGCATGCCCCAGCACTCATTGGACTGTACACATCAAAATGTGTTACATCCAACAAGTTGTTGGGGAACGTAGTAATTTCAAAATTTTCCTACGCACACGCAAGATCATGGTGATGGCATAGCAACGAGAGGGGAGAGTATTGTCCACGTACCCTCGTAGACCGTAAGCGGAAGCGTTATGACAACGCGGTTGATGTAGTCGTACGTCTTCACGATCCGACCGATCCAAGTACCGAACGTACGGCACCTCCGAGTTCAGCACACGTTCAGCTCGATGACGATCCCGGACTCGATCTAGCAAAGTGTCGGGATGAGTTCCACAAGACGACGGCGTGGTGGCGATGATGATGCTCTACGGTGCAGGGCTTCGCCTAAACTCCATGACGATATGACCGAGGTGGAATATGGTGGAGGGGGCACCGCACAGCTAAGGGCGATCCGTAGATCAACTTGTGTGTCTATGGGGTGCCCCCTGCCCCGTATATAAAGGAGCAAGGGGTGCGGCGGCCCTAGGAGGAGGCGCGGAGGAGTCCTACTCCCACCGGGAGTAGGACTCCCCCTTTTCCTAGTTGGACTAGGACTTGGGGGGGAGGGGGAAAAGGAAAGGGGGGGCGCCGCCCCCCTCCTTGTCCTATGAGGACTTGGGGGGGAGGGGCGCGCGGCTGCCCCTTGGCCCCTTCTCCTCTTCCTCCACTAGGCCCACTAAGGCCCATTAAGTCACCGGGGGGTTCCGGTAACCTCCCGGTACTCCGGTAAAATGCTGATTTCACCCGGAACACTTCCGATGTCCAAACATAGGCTTCCAATATATCAATATTTATGTCTCGACCATTTCGAGACTCCTCGTCATGTCCGTGATCACATCTGGGACTCCGAACAAATTTCGGTACATCAAAACTTATAAACTCATAATAAAACTATCATCATAACGTTAAGCGTGCGGACCCTACGGGTTCGAGAACTATGTAAACATGACCTAGAACTATTCTCGGTCAATAACCAATAGTGGAACCTGGATGCCCATATTGGTTCCTACATATTCTATGAAGATCTTTATCGGTCAAACCGCATAACGACATACGTTGTTCCCTTTGTCATCGGTATGTTACTTGCCCGAGATTCGATCGTCGGTATCCAATACCTAGTTCAATCTCATTACCGGCAAGTCTCTTTACTCGTTCCGTAATACATCATCTCGCAACTAACTTATTAGTTGCAATGCTTGCAAGGCTTATGTGATGTGCATTACCGAGAGGGCCCAGAGATACCTCTCCGACAATCGGAGTGACAAATCCTAATCTCAAATCGCCAACCCAACATGTACCTTTGGAGACACCTGTAGTACTCCTTTATAATCACCCGATTCGTTGTGACGTTTGGTAGCACCAAAGTGTTCCTCCGTAAGCGGGAGTTGCATAATCTCATAGTTACGAGGAACATGTATAGGTCATGAAGAAAGCAATAGCAATATACTAAGCGATCAAGTGCTAGGCTAACGGAATGGGTCATGTCAATCACATCATTCTCCTAATGATGTGATCCCATTAATCAAATAACAACACATGTCTATGGTTAGGAAACTTAACCATCTTTGATTAATGAGCTAGTCAAGTAGAGGCATACTAGTGACTATATGTTTGTCTATGTATTCACACATGTATCATGTTTCCGGTTAATACAATTCTAGCATGAATAATAAACATTTATCTTGATATGAGGAAATAAATAATAACTTTATTATTGCCTCTAGGGCATATTTCCTTCAGTCTTCCACTTGCACTAGAGTCAATAATCTAGATTACACAGTAATGATTCTAACACCCATGGAGTCTTGGTGTTGATCATGTTTTGCTCGTGGAAGAGGCTTAGTCAACGGGTCTGCAACATTCAGATCCGTATGTATCTTGCAAATCTCTATGTCTCCCACCTGGACTTGGTCCCGGATGGAATTGAAGCGTCTCTTGATGTGCTTGGTCCTCTTGTGAAATCTGGATCCCTTTGCCAAGGCAATTGCACGAAGATTGTCACAGAAGATCTTCATTGGTCCCGATGCACTAGGTATGACACCTAGATCGGAAATGAACTCTTTCATCCAGACTCCTTCATTTGCTGCTTCAAGCAGCTATGTACTCCGCTTCACATGTAGATCCCGCCACGACGCTTTGTTTAGAACTGCACCAACTAACAGCTCCACCGTTTAATAAAAATACGTATCCGGTTTGCGATTTAGAATCGTCCGGATCAGTGTCAAAGCTTGCATCGACGTAACCATTTATGACTAGCTCTTTGTCACCTCCATATATGAGAAACATATCCTTAGTCCTTTTTAGGTATTTCAGGATGTTCTTGACCGCTGTCCAATGATCCACTCCTGGATTACTTTGGTACCTTCCTGCCAAGCTTATTGCTAAGCATACGCCAGGTCTGGTACACAGCATTGCATACATGATAGAGCCTATGGCTGAAGCATAGGGAACATCTTTCATTTTCTCTATCTTCTCATTGTGGTCGGGCATTGAGTCGACTCAATTTCACACCTTGTAATCTGAGTAAAAATCCTTTCTTTGCTGATCCATTTTGAACTTTTTCAAAACTTTATCAAGGTATGTGCTTTGTGAAAGTCCAATCAAGCATCTTGATCTATCTCTATAGATCTTGATGCCCAATATGTAAGCAGCTTCACCGAGGTCTTTCATTGAAAAACTTTTATTCAAGTATCCTTTTATGCTATCCAGAAATTCTATATCGTTTCCAATCAATAATATGTCGTCCACATATAATATCAAAATGCTCTGAGCTCCCACTCACTTTCTTGTAAATCTTGGCTTCTCCAAAAGTCTCGTATAAAACCATATGCTTTGATCACACTATCAAAGCATTTATTCCAACTCGAGAGGCTTGCACTGGACCATAAATTGATCATTGGAGCTTGCACACTTTGTTAGCACCTTTTGGATCAACAAAACCTTCTGGTTGCATCATATACAACTCTTCTTCTAGAAATTCATTCAAGAATGCAGTTTTGACATCCATTTGCCAAATTTCATAATCATAAAATGCAGCAATTGCTAACATGATTCGGACAGACTTAAGCATCGCACTGGTGAGAAAGTCTCATCGTAGTCAACCCTTGAACTTGTCGAAAACATTTCGCAACAAGTCGAGCTTTATAGACTGTTACATTACCATCGCCGTCGATCTTCTTCTTAAAGATCCATTTATTCTCAATGGCTTGCCGATCATCGGGCAAGTCAACCAAAGTCCATACTTTGTTCTCATACATGGATCCCATCTCAGGTTTCATGGCTTCCAGCCATTTTGCGGAATCTGGGCTCACCATCGCTTCTTCATAGTTCGTAGGTTCGCCATGGTCAAGTAACATGACTTCCAGAATAGGATTACCGTACCACTCTGGTGCGGATCTTACTCTGGTTGACCTACGTAGTTCAGTAGAAACTTGATCTGAAGTTTCATGATCAATATCATTAGCTTCCTCACTAATTGGTGTAGTTGTCACAGGAACCGGTTCTTGTGATGAAATACTTTCCAATAAGGGAGCAGATACAGTTATATCATCAAGTTCTACTTTTCTCCCACTCACTTCTTTCGAGAGAAACTCTTTTTCTAGAAAGGATCCGAATTTAGCAATGAAAATCTTGCCTTCAGATTTGTAATAGAAGGTGTACCCAATAGTCTCTTTTGGGTATCCTATGAAGACACATTTCTCCAATTTAGGTTCGAGCTTATCTGGTTGAAGTTTCTTCACATAAGCATCGCAGCCCCAAACTTTAAGATACGACAACTTTGGTTTCTTGCCAAACCATAGTTCATAAGGCGTCGTTTCAACGGATTTTGATGGTGCCCTATTCAACGTGAATGCGACCGTCTCTAAAGCATAACCCCAAAACGATAGCGGTAAATCAGTAAGAGACATCATAGATCGCACCATATCTAGTAAAGTACGATTACGACGTTCGGACACACCATTTCGTTGTGGTGTTCCGGGTGGCGTGAGTTGCGAAACTATTCCGCATTGTTTCAAATGTAAACCAAACTCGTAACTTAAATATACTCCTCCACGATCAGATCGTAGAAATTTTATTTTCTTGTTACGATGATTTTCCACTTCACTCTGAAATTCTTTGAACTTTTCAAATGTTTCAGATTTGTGTTTCATTAAGTAGATATACCCATATCTGCTCAAATCATCTGTGAAGGTGAGAAAATAACGATACCGCTGTGTGCCTCAACATTCATTGGACCACAAACATCGGATGTATGATTTCCAACAAATCAGTTGCTCGCTCCATAGTTACGAGAACGGCGTTTTAGTCATCTTGCCCATGAGGCACGGTTCGCAAGTACCAAGTGATTCATAATCAAGTGATTCCAAAAGCCCATCAAGATGGAGTTTCTTCATGCGTTTTACATCGATATGACCCAAACGGCAAAGTGCCACAAATAAGTTGCACTATCATTATCAACTCTGTATCTTTTGGTTTCAACACTATGAATATGTGTATTACTACTATCGAGATTCAATAAAATAGACCACTCTTCAAGGGTGCATGACCATAAAAGATATTATTCATATAAATAGAACAACCATTATTCTCTAACTTAAATGAATAACCGTCTCGCATCAAACAAGATCCAGATACAATGTTCATGCTTAACGCGGCACCAAATAACAATTATTTAGGTCTAAAACTAATCCCGATGGTAGATGTAGAGGTAGCGTGTCGACCGCGATCACATCGACTTTGGAACCATTTCCCGTGCATCGTCACCTCGCACTTAGCCAATCTTCGCTAATCCGTAGTCCCTGCTTTGAGTTGCAAATATTAGCAAGAACCAGTATCAAATACCCGGTACTCTGCGAGCATTAGTAAGGTACACATCAATAACATGTATATCACATATACCTTTGTTCACTTTGCCATCCTTCTTATCCGCCAAATACTTGGGGCAGTTCCGCTTCTAGTGTCGATCGCTTGCAAAGAGAAGCACTCGATCTCGAGCTTAGGTCCAGACTTGGGTTTCTTCTCTTGAGCAGCAACTTGTTTGCTGTTCTTCTTGAAGTTCCTTCTTCTTCCCTTTGTCCTTTTCTTGAAACTGGTGGTCTTGTTGACCATCAACACTTGATGCTCCTTTTTGATTTCTACCTCCGCTGCTTTTAGCATTGCGAAGAGCTCGAATAGTCTTGTCCATCCCTTGCATATTATAGTTCATCACGAAGCTCTTGTAGCTTGGTGGCAGCGATTGAAGAATTCATCAATGACACTATCATCGGAAGATTAACTCCCAGTTGAATCAAGTGATTATTATACCTGCACATTTTGAGTATGTGTTCACCGACGAATTATTCTCCTCCATCTTGCAGCTATAGAACTTATTGGAGACTTCATATCTCTCAATCCGGGCATTTGCTTGAAATATTAACTTCAACTCCTGGAACATCTCATATGCTCCATGACGCTCAAAACGTCGTTGAAGGCCCGGTTCTAAGCCGTAAAGCATGGCACTTGAACTATCGAGTAGTCATCAGCTTTGCTCGCCAGACGTTCTTAACGTCGTCGGTTACATCAGCAGCAGGTTGGCACCCAGCGGTGCTTCCGGGCGTAATTCTTACGTGCAGCAATGAGGATAATCCTCATGTTACGGACCCGATCCATGTAATTGCTACCATCATCTTTCAACTTTGCTTTCTCAAGGAACGCATTATAATTCAACGGAACAACGACGAGCCATCTATCTACAGTAAACATAGACAAGCAAAATACTATCAGGTACTAAGTTCATGATAAATTTAAGTTCAATTAATCATATTACTTAAGAACTCCCACTTAGACAGACATCTCTCTAGTCATCTAAATGATTACGTGATCTAAATCAACTAAACCATGTCCGATCATCACGTGAGATGGAGTAGTTTCAATGGTGGACATCACTATGTTGATCATATCTACTATATGATTCACGTTTGACCTTTCGGTCTCCGTGTTCCGAGGCCATATCTGTATATGCTAGGCTCGTCAAGTTTAACCTGAGTATTCCGCGTGTGCAACTGTTTTGCACCCGTTGTATTTGAACGTAGAGCCTATCACACCCGATCATCACGTGGTGTTTCAGCACGAAGAACTTTCGCAACGGTGCATACTCAGGGAGAACACTTCTTGATAATTTTAGTGAGAGATCATCTTAAAATGCTACCGTCAATCAAAGCAAGATAAGATGCATAAAGGATAAACATCACATGCAATCAATATAAGTGATATGATATGGCCATCATCATTTTGTGCTTGTGATCTCTATCTTCGAAGCACCGTCGTGATCACCATCGTCACCGGCGCGACACCTTGATCTCCATCGTAGCATCGTTGTCGTCTCGCCAATCTTATGCTTCTACGACTATCGCTACCGCTTAGTGATAAAGTAAAGCATTACGAGCGTTGCATTTCATACAATAAAGCGACAACCATATGGCTCCTGCCGATTGCCGATAACCCGGTTACAAAACATGATCATCTCATACAATAAAATATAGCATCACGTCTTGACCATATCACATCACAACATGCCCTGCAAAAACAAGTTAGACGTCCTCTACTTTGTTGTTGCAAATTTTACGTGGCTGCTACGGGCTGAGCAAGAACCGTTCTTACCTACGCATTAAAACCACAACGATAGTTCGTCAAGTTAGTCCTGTTTTAACCTTCGCAAGGATCGGGCGTAGCCACACTCGGTTCAACTAAAGTGAGAGAGACAGATACCCGCCAGTCACCTTTAAGCACGAGTGCTCGCAACGGTGAAACCAGTCTCGCGTAAGCGTACACGTAATGTCGGTCCGGGCCGCTTCATCTCACAATACCGCCGAACCGAAGTATGACATGCTGGTAAGCAGTATGACTTGTAACGCCCACAACTCATTTGTGTTCTACTCGTGCATATGACATCTACGCATAAAACCAGGCTCGGATGCCACTGTTGGGGAACGTAGTAATTTCAAAATTTTCCTACGCACACGCAAGATCATGGTGATGGCATAGCAATAGAGGGGAGAGTATTGTCCACGCCCTCGTGAGACCGTGGCGGAAGCGTTATGACAACGCAGTTGATGTAGTCGACGTCTTCACGATCCGACCGATCCAAGTACCGAACGTCACGGCACCTCCGAGTTCAGCACACGTTCAGCTCGATGATGATCCCGGACTCGATCCAGCAAAGTGTCGGGATGAGTTCCGTCAAGACGACGGCGTGGTGACGATGATGATGCTCTATCGGTAGCAGGCCGCCTAAACTCCGACGATATGACCGAGGTGGAATATGGTGGAGGGGCACCGACACGGCTAAGGAACGATCCGTAGATCAACTTGTGTGTCTATGGGGTGCCCCTGCCCCGTATATAAAGGAGCAAGGGGTGCGGCCGGCCCTAGGAGGAGGGCGCCGAGGAGTCCTACTCCCACAGGAGTAGGACTCCCCCTTCCTAGTTGGACTAGGACTTGGGGAAGGAGGAGAGGGGAAAGGAAAGGGGCGCCCCCTCCTGTCCTATTAGGACTTGGGGGAGGCGTGGCTGCCCCTTGGCCCCTTCTCCTCTTTCTCCACTAGGCCCACTAAGGCCCATTAGGTCACCGGGGTTCGGTAACCTCCGGTGCATTTGATAAAATGCTGATTTCACCGGAACACTTCCGATGTCCAAACATAGGCTTCAATATATCAATCTTTATGTCTCGACCATTTCGAGACTCCTCGTCATGTCCGTGATCACATCCGGACTCGAACAAACTTCGTACATCAAAACTTATAAACTCATAATAAAACTGTCATCGTAACGTTAGCGTGCGGACCCTACGGGTTCGAGAACTATGTAGACATGACCTATAAATATTCTCGGTCAATAACCAATAGCGGAACCTGGATGCCCATATTGGTTCCTACATATTCTACGAAGATCTTTATCGGTCAAACCGCATAACGACATCGTTGTTCCTTTGTCATCGGTATGTTACTTGCCCGAGATTCGATCGTCGGTATCCAATACCTAGTTCAATATCGTTACGGCAAGTCTCTTTACTCGTTCCGTAATACATCATCTCGCAACTAACTTATTAGTTGCAATGCTTGCAAGGCTTATGTGATGTGCATTACCGAGAGGGCCAGAGATACCTCTCCGACAATCGGAGTGACAAATCCTAATCTCAAATACGCCAACCCAACATGTACCTTTGGAGACACCTGTAGTACTCCTTTATAATCACCCGATTACGTTGTGACGTTTGGTAGCACCAAAGTGTTCCTCCGTAAACGAGAGTTGCATAATCTCATAGTTACGGGAACATGTATAGGTCATGAAGAAAGCAATAGCAATATACTAAACGATCAAGTGCTAGGCTAACGGAATGGGTCATGTCAATCACATCATTCTCCTAATGATGTGATCTCATTAATCAAATAACAACACATGTCTATGGTTAGGAAACATAACCATCTTTGATTAATGAGCTAGTCAAGTAGAGGCATACTAGTGACTATATGTTTGTCTATGTATTCACACATGTATCATGTTTCCGGTTAATACAATTCTAGCATGAATAATAAACATTTATCATGATATGAGGAAATAAATAATAACTTTATTATTGCCTCTAGGGCATATTTCCTTCACAAGTTGCTATCTTGTTCCATCTTACTGAAAACGAGGCTTTTCAGTCATCTTGCCCATGTGGTATGATTTGCATATCTCAAGTGATCAAAATCAAGTGAGTCCAAACGATCCATCTGCATGGAGTTTCTTCATGCGTATACACCAATAGACATGGTTCGCATGTCTCAAACTTTTCAAAAACGAGTGAGTCCAAAGATCCATCAACATGGAGCTTCTTCATGCGTTTTACACCAATATGACTTACATGGCAGTGCCACAAGTAAGTGGTACTATCATTTCTATCTTATATCTTTTGGCATGAAAATATGTATCACTACGATCGAGATTCAATAAACCATTCCTTTTAGGTGCAAGACCATTGAAGGTATTATTCAAATAAACAGAGTAACCATTATTCTCCTTAAATGAATAACCGTATTGCGATAGACATAATCCAATCATGTCTATGCTCAACGCAAACACCAAATAACCATTAATTAGGTTTAACATCAATCTCGAAGGTAGAGGGAGCGTGCGATGCTTGATCATATCAACCTTGGAAACACTTCCAACATATATCGTCAGCTCACCTTTTAGCTAGTCTCCTTTTATTCCGTAGCTTTTATTTCGAGTTACTAGCACTTAGCAACCGAACCGGTATCTAATACCCTGGTGCTACTAGGAGTACTAGTAAAGTACACATTAACATAATGTATATCCAATATACTTCCGTCGACCTTGCCTGCCTTCTTATCTACCAAGTATCTAGGGTGGTTCTGCTTCAGTGTCCGTTCCTCTCATCACAGAAGCACTTAGTCTCGGGTTTGGGTTCAACCTTGGGTTTCTTCACTAGTGCAGCAACTGATTTGTCGTTTCATGAAGTACCCCTTCTTGCCCTTGCCCTTCTTGAATCTAGTGGTTTCACTAACCATCAACAATTGATGCTCCTTCTTGATTTCTACCTTTTGCGGTGTCAAACATCGCGAATATTTCAAGGATCATCATATCTATCCCTGATATGTTATAGTTCATCACAAAGCTCTAGCAGCTTGGTGGCAATGACTTTGGAGAAACATCACTATCTCATCTGGAAGATCAACTCCCACTCGATTCAAGTGATTGTTGTACTCAGACAATCTGAGCACAAGCTCAAGATTGAGCTTTTCTCCCTTAGTTTGCAGGCTAAGAAAATCGTCGGAGGTCTTATACCTCTTGACATGGGCACGAGCCTGAAATCCCAATTTCAGCTCTTGGAACATCTCATATGTTCTGCGACATTTCAAAAATGTCTTTGGTGCCTCAATTCTAAACCATTTAACATTACCGAACTATCATGTAGTCATCAAAACGTGTATGTCAGATGTTCGGAACATCCACAGACCATGTTCGAGGTCCAGCACACCGTGCGGTGCATTAAGGACATAAGCCTTCTACTGTCTGCATAATTGCTACTGTCAACTTTCAACTATATTTTCTCTAGGAACATATCTAAAACAGTAGAACTAAAGCGCTAGCTATGACATAATTTGCAAAGGGCTTTTGACTATGTTCAGGATAATTAAGTTCATCTAATGAACTCCCACTTAGATAGACATCCCTCTAGTCATCTAAGTGATTACATGATCCGAGTCAACTAGGTCGTGTCCGATCATCACGTGAGACGGACTAGTCATCATCGGTGAACATCTTCATGTGGATCGTATCTACCATACGACTCATGCTCGACCTTCGGTCTCTTGTGTTCGAGGCCATGTGCGTACATGCTAGGCTCGTCAAGTCAACCTAAGTGTTTTCGCGTGTGTAAATCTGTCTTACACCCGTTGTATGTGAACGTTAGAATCTATCACACCCGATCATCACGTGGTGCTTCGAAACAACGAATTTTTGCAACGGTGCACAGTTAGGGGGAACACTTTCTTGAAATTTTAATGAGGGATCATATTATTTACTACCGTCGTTCTAAGAAAATAAGATGCATAAACATGATAAACATCACATGCAATCAAAAAGTGACATGATATGGCCAATATCATTTTGCTCCTTTTGATCTCCATCTTCGGGGCTCCATGATCATCATCGTCACCGGCATGACACCATGATCTCCATCATCATGATCTCCATCATCGTGTCTCCATGAAGTTGTCTCGCCAACTATTACTTCTACTACTATGGCTAACGGTTTAGCAATGAATTAAAGTAATTACATGGCGTTATTCAGTGACACACAGGTCATACAATAAATAAAGACAACTCCTATGGCTCCTGCCGGTTGTCATACTCATCGACATGCAAGTCGTGATTCCTATTACAAGAACATGATCAATCTCATACATCACATATCATTCATCACATTCTTTTTGGTCATATCACATCACATAGCATACCCTGCAAAAACAAGTTAGACGTCCTCTAATTGTTGTTTGCATGTTTTACGTGGCTGCTATGGGTTTCTAGCAAGAACGTTTCTTACCTACGCAAAAACCACAACGTGATATGTCAATTGCTATTTACCCTTCATAAGGACCCTTTTCATCGAATCGTCGACTAAAGTGGGAGGCGGCACCGCTAGCCACCTTATGCAACAAGTGCATGTCGATCGGTGGAACTGTCTCACGTAAGTGTACGTGTAAGGTCGGTCCGGGCCGCTTCATCCCACAATACCGTCGAAACAAGATTGGACTAGTAATGGTAAGCATATTGAACAAAATCAACGCCCACAACAACTTGTGTTCTACTCGTGCATAGAATCTACGCAATAAACCTGGCTCTGATACCACTGTTGGGGAACGTAGCGGAAATTCAAAATTTTCTACGCATCACCAAGATCAATCTATGGAGATTCTAGCAACAAGAGAGGGATAGGATGAGCATCTTCATACCCATGAAGATCTCTAAGCGGAAGCGTTACAAGAATGCGGATGAAGGAGTCATACTCGCAGCGATTCAGATCGCGGTTCATTCCTATCTAAGCACCGAACAACGGTGCCTCCGCGTTCAACACACGTACAGCCCGGGGATGTCTCCTCCTTCTTGATCCAGCAAGGGGAGAGGAGAATTTGAGGGAGAACTCCGACAGCACGACGGCATGGTGGTGATGGAGCTCGTGGTTCTCCGGTAGGGCTTCGCCAAGCACTACGGAGGAGGAGGAGGTGTTGGAGGAGGGAGAGGGCTACGCCAGGGGAAGGGTGTGGCTGCCCTCTCTCTCTCTCTCACTATATATAGGGGAAGGAGGAGGGGGAGGCGCCTAGGGTTCCCTAGGGAGGCGGCGGCCATAGGGAAACCCTAGATGGGTTTTGCGCCCCCACCCCTAGGAAACTTGCCCCCAAGCCGGGAGGGTGGCTGCCCTAGGGTGGCGCCCCCAACTCTCCGGGTTACGTGAGATGGGGTGGGAGGGCGCTCAGCCCCTTAGTGGGGTGATGTGCCCTCTCCCTTGGCCCATAAGCGCCCCCCCAAAGCTTGCCGGGGCCTCCAAACCCCTTTCGGACACGCTGGTCATCACTGGTACCCCGGAACAATTCGGACTCCAATACCCTTCGTCCAATATACCGATCTTCACCTCCGGACCATTCGGTGCTCCTCGTCATGTCCGGATCTCATCCGGACTCGAACAACCTTCGTAACCACATACTATTTCCCATAACAACTCTAGCGTCACCGAACCTTGATGTGTAGACCTGCGGGTTCGGGAACCATCTGAACATGATGAGAGGCGTTCTCCGGTCAATAACCAATAGCGGGATCTGGATACCCATATTGGCTCCCACATGTTCCACGATGATCTCATCGGATGAACCATGATGTCAAGGATTCAAGCAATCCCGTATGCAATTCCCTTTGTCTAGCGGTATTGTACTTGCCCGAGATTCGATCGTCGGTATGCCGATACCTTGTTCAATCTCGTTACCGGCAAGTCTCTTTACTCACTCTGTAACACATCATCCCGTGATCAACCCCTTGGTCACATTGTGCACATTATGATGATGTCCTACCGAGTGGGCCAGAGATACCTCTCCATCACACGGAGTGACAAATCCCAGTCTCAATTCGTGCCAACCCAACAGACACTTTTGGAGATACCCGTAGTGCACCTTTATAGCCACCCGATTCGTTGTGGCGTTTGGTACACCCAAAGCATTCCTATGGTATCCGGAGTTGCACAATCTTATGGTCTAAGGAAATGATACTTGACATTAGAAAAGCTTTAGCATACTGAACTACGATGTTTGTGCTAGGCTTAGGATTGGGTCTTGTCCATCACATCATTCTCCTAATGATGTGATCCCGTTATCAACGACATCCAATGTCCATGGTCAGGAAACTGTAACCATCTATTGATCAACGAGCTAGTCAACTAGAGGCTTACTAGGGACATGGTGTTGTCTATGTACCCACACATGTATCTGAGTTTCCTATCAATACAATTATATCATGGATAATAAACGATTATCATGAACAAGGAAATATAATAATAATAATAATAATAATAATAACTAATTTATTATTGCCTCTAGGGCATATTTCCAACAGTAGGTGCTCTCCCTCCATGGACGAGGAGGACATTGACCTGGACCTTGATGACGACGTCGTCCACCCCACACAAGGTCGTTGCCACCCAATAAACTTCTTTTCTTCTTCCATTCCAAGTTACCTCTGCTCTGTTTCTGCAATCGACTCATTGTTCACTAGCTATAGATCCCTATGCTGCTGTTGGTGGTGGTTGGTGAGGTGACGCTGGAAGGCGCAGAGGCGTCGTCGACGAAAGAGAAAAAGAAGAGGACATACCGTACAGCTGCTCACCTCGATGGCTCGACCACCTCTGTTGTGCCGCCACCGACACAGGGGGAGGCCGAGGTGATCATCGACGGTGCTCACCCTGACCCCCTTGGGATCTAGGGGAAGGGGCTATGGCGGCGGCGGCACTGGGAGAGGCGGCGGCGACAGCGGCGCTTGGAGAGGAGGCACCTACTTTATTTCTACTTATACTTTTCTTCTGCACCTATAGTTTCAATGCTTTATCTGCTCGTGGAGCTATGCTTCTGTTGCATTGGGCTAAGGTTTGATTGCTTGAAGGTGTATGTCAAGGTGTAAGTGCAGACTCATTGTTGATGATGAATACCGTGGAGTAAGAATGATCTGGCTCAACAATTTTCTGGTTCAGGTCGTTGACATATTCGGGTTCTAGGTCACATAAATAAAATTTAGAGTTAATTGATCTGGCTCAGCAATTTTCTGCATCAGATATCATTTTATGCTTAGTTTTTTTTTGTGAATTCTACAGTTTGTAGCTTTGTGCTAAACTGACATTTTTTAGTCACCTACATTCCAGGATGTTTTCAAACTGATAATATTTTCGTAAGTTTAGGTTTGCACTTGGCTTTATTAGAATTAGAATATAGAAAATGTGTTGGAGAAGTGCCTATTTTGAAGATTCATTGCTTTAACCATTTGTTTTTATGAAATAATATACGGTCAGTTTAAAATTATTTTCATGTAGATTGGATTTTGTTATAGGAACACTCAAAGAAACTAAAGTTTGATCATGGAAAGGTCTAACTTAAATTTATTTATTTGTATTAACAAACTTTTCAATGATCATAATTTAATAGCACATGCTAAACTTGAATTACTACTAACTTAGTATTACCCGCTTGATCAAAACATTGGGACCGGCACCCTCGCGCCACGGCGCGATCCTAATCTAGTTGTATATATGCCCTTACCGGTATGCTGCGCCTGCGTCCGTCCAGCACCAAATTTCTTTTGCTTCCCGAACGCAGTTCCAAACAAACTGAACCAGGCCATTCGTCCTTCCTCGCTAATGGTGTTGTGGGAGGGCTCGACAGGGGGTCACGGTTTTGAGGGCTATGTCTCTCTTTTCTCTCCCCTGTCTCTTCCACCGCTCCTCTTAGATCACGGTTGGCCGACCCGATCCAACGCCTAGCCCGACAGCGCTGCCGTTCGGCGATGGCTATGGAGAGGAGCCCGGGTCTTCCTTGTGCATATTAGGGTAGCAGTACTTTTAGACCCTGGTTGATAGCTCAGTTTTCATTAAAGCATTCTGAGAATACTACTATAGTTTTTTAGAATACCATAGTTTTAGTTACCATGAGGTGTTTGGCTATCACAAAAAAACTATGATTTTAATGCTGCGGTATTTGTAAAACCATGGTATTCCCCAGCCCTAGCCGTTGCCCGACACCCAACCCTAGCCGCCGCCCGCCATGGTTTTCAGGAAGACCCGCAAGCATGACCACGAGGTCGGCTCGTCCTTGGGGAGACGCCACGGGCCAACTTCACCACGGGGTGCTGAGCCACAGCCGCGCTTTCGCCTATACGTGCCAGTACTTCTGTGAGCATGGCGTGCCGGTGTCGTGGCCTGACATGAACCTGCTGCACGGGGTGACACCTCAAACCTAATAGGGGTGGCACATCAACCTCGATAGGGTTTTGGTGCCAGCCGTGCCGGCCTCAGCCCGCACGCTGCTGGCGGAGATCCACCGCTGCTGTGCTCAACTCCTGGCCAACCTCCGCCGCGACCCAGCATACGCGATGGATTCGTCGAGCTAGGACGCGTGGTTCGCCACCGAACACGACCAGCGCTGCCGGTCTATGTTCCAGGGTGCGCCGCACGCGCTCACCGCTCCACCACCACCGCCAGTCGTGGTGAATGAGGAGGATCAGGAGGCCGAGGAGGCCACAAGGAGGGCCCTCAAAGAGTCCAAGCGTGAAGAGCTGACCAGCTGTCCTTGCCTTGCGTAGATGCCGGCCGAATAGGCGTACGGAGCAGAGGCCAACGTGCCCCCACCGCCACCAGCACCGCCCACACCCGAGCCTATGGAGGAGGAGCCATTGCGTTCGTTTTCTTGGACGAGCACAATGCCGGTGTATGTGTCGTGCATGCCAGTGTGTGGTAGCACGGCTGACGAGGAGGCCAAGCCACACGTGTTAGAGGCTGAGTGACAGGGCGTTGGAGGTTGAGTGGTAGGTGGCGGAGGCCGAGAGGCAGGCGAAGCAGCAGTAAGCGGCACGTGAATGGACGCACTGGTTTACGTCGATCTGATGAAAGAGGACGCCGCCGCCTAAGATTGCTGGATGTTATAATTTAGTATTCTATTTTTAATGTCTTTAGTTTAAGTTAATGTAAGGCTGGACTTTCGCCGGTTGTTTATTTTTTAAATTTCAAAGTCCGCCTCAAGTGTAAACTGTGTCGGTCCGCCTTGAGCGCACCTATAGGCCGGCCGACAATACTGGACACCGGCGTCCGCCTGATGGACCCAAATGAATTAAAAACAGACAAAATCTGCGTCCATTTAGGTCTGCATTGGAATTGCCCTAAGCTCATGGCGCAATAGAAAAGCATGCAGTGAAATATATTTTGATATAATTTTATTTGAATTTGTAAGTGAAAGTAACAGGGCTTCACCAAATAATATAACTAGACATACCACCAATAATACTTGTATTTTCACGGTGCTCATTTTACATTTTTTTTTTCAACAAACATTATACAGTATTATTTTTTAGACATAAAATTATACAGTACTGAGAGCGTCGGGAGTTGATTTGGTGGGCTGGAAGCCATTTTAAAGCCCGCCAAAGAAGCACTCTTTCTTCTTCTGTTTCCTGAACTGAATAGCAGCTGCAACCCATCACCCTCACTGTCTCTGACTCTTGCCTGTCTCCGGTTCCAAGCCATGGCCGACGGCGGCTGCGCAGAGTGGCAGCCCATCTACGACCGGCTCCAGGCGCAGGCCGAGGCGCTCGCCTCCGACCGCGCGCGCCTGGAGGCGGCAAGCAAGGTCCAGCGCGAGTCCTGGGACGCGGCGCGGAGGCTCCAGCGGAGCGTGGTGGAGTTGCAAGCGGCGGCGCGGGAGAAGGACGCCGAGGTCGGCCGTTTGCGAGCAGAAGCCGCCGACGCCAGCAAGAAGCTGCAGGAGGCGCGACAGGTAATTGCTCTCTCCCTCCCTCCCTCCATTCCTATCTGGGTTTCGATCTCTCCGGCTTTTCCTGATGCTAGCTACCACTGTTCTTGCGGAATGAAGGCGGACGCGAGCAGGAGGATGAGGTGGGAAGCCGCGTACGTGGAGCTGCTTCTCGGGGCTAACCAGAAGCTCGCCGGTGAGAAACCCTCGCTTCTTGAAGCTAACCCCCTCCTGTCCATGTGAGGATATTTCACACTTGTGCTGGTTGAGGTCGAAATGTTGAGCATTTTTTCACATTTATGGTACTTGTGGTGGAAATGTTGCGCATACCCTTGGTACATTTTGTAGGATAACGCCGAACAAAAACTGCTAAATAGGAACTAAATATCATTTTTTTCCTTTTGCTGTTGTTAAATGAAAAGATTGATGTTGGAACAGAGCTCAGAATATCTGTAAAATTTGTGTTGCTACTGATGGTCATTGCCTTCTGCGTTCAATTTAGAGCTCAGAGATGGCGACATGGAGGATTCCAGAATTTGTGCAGAAACCCCCAACTCTAAGGTATTTATCCACTAAGCTGCATAGCTCAAAACATGCACTCCAGTTTGCGCATCTCGTTGGTTAACATGATTGTTGTCTTGTGAAACTGAAGGAAGTGGAAAGTTGCACAAAGCTCAGTCAAAGCACCGTGGATCAGGCGTGCGTTGCAAGTGATTTGGGTACGGAGCTAAGGAAACTAAAGCAATCTTATGAGACTCTCAGCTCAAAGAAGGACCAGGAAGTTTCTGCATTACTCTCAGAAAAGGAACTTGCGCGTAACCAGTTGGTTGTTATGCAAAAAGACTATGATGCGCTTCTTAGGAACAAGAAAGGGGAGACAGCACAAGCTACTGAAGCAGCTCAAAAGCTTCAGCAGACTGTAGATGATCTTAAGGTGTTGGCCCAAAAGAAGGATGATGAGATTGGCAGATTGCGAGCAGAAGCTGTTGCCGCCGAAAAAACCCTACAGAAAATGCAGTCCTTGGTCAAGGAGAAAGATGATGAAATTGAAAGACTGAAAGGCCGGCACTCTGAGTCTATTGAAAAGCGAAACAAGGATACAATTCAGATGCATAAAAAATCCAGGCTTGATGATCCAACTGCAACTGGAAGGGGCAAACCGAGCGGTAGTCTTAGGGAAATGGTAGAAGAAAATTATAGTTTTGAAACAGAAACAGTAGAAAAAAATGGGCAAGATGAAACTAGTCAGAAGCGCACGCGTGTCTCTTCCTCTTCCATATCAAATGTAAGTATCATGTTTGCAATTGTATGACTGGGCTCGTGAGCCTTGTTTCCTCTGTTCTATTTGTTTAGGACCCTGCCTTGCTGTATAGAGATAGTCATGGTCAGACAATGCTGTGTCCAGTTTACTAAGTAAACCTGCTTGATCAAATGTGCTATCAATTCAGAATTTCAGATACACTACTTGCCAGGAATGACCTCATGCTGTGTCATCATCATCTGTTTTAGTAATATCCATAGACAAAAAGACTTGTTTTTCTTCATCACCAAAAGTCATATTTTTCCTGGGCTTTGTTTTTATGCCAAAAAAATACCACCGGGAAAGTACGGTTCTAAGCATCCAAATTCTTGAAAGGTTGCATGCATGAGTTGTCTGATGTCAAAAGGGTACATATCAGGTGCTACAATGCTTGATATGCTCCCTTGCTCCAAGCCATTGTTGGCTTTCCGTTCTGAATCCTAGGGGGAAGATGAAGTACATAGCATAACCATGTATGTCGTACTGCATGGAACATGTTTCTTCGCATGCAAAAGAACCTTGTTGTAGCATGATCGTCTTGGGTTTTGATCTCCAGCATTTTTTACATGAAGACTTGTTTTTCTTCATTCTCTTCCTTTTTCACAATGTCTGCCATTTTGTTGGTCTTTTATGGCTTTTGTTTTTTGTGAACTTTAATTAACTGATCTGTTTGCTAATTAGGATGATGAGGAGAGTGGAGGCGATGCGGAGGATGATGAGCAGAACGGAAGTGATGAGGACGATAACGGACAGAGTGGAAGTGATGAGCAGAGTAGAAGCAATGAGGATGCTGATGAGCAAACTAGAAGCGATGACGACGATGGACAGAGTAGAAGTGATGAGCATGATGAGGATGAGGATGAGCAGAGTGAACGTGATCTGGAAATGACGAATAATCGAGTTCAAAAGCTTCTCAGGAACCCCAAGAGGAAGAGAGGCAAAAACCACACTGAAAGCAATGAGTAAGTGCTCAACTTCTGCTGCAAAGTTTATTTTTTATAATGGTATGTAGAATGTGAATTCGGCCATAGTCTACTACCAAAAATCGTACCTTTATTAGTTATTGACTGTCTAGTAAGTGGTACCAGATCACCTTATGAAAACTGACATCTAATTACATGCAGCACAACCTGGCATCTAGTGCCACACACACTCCGTAATACATGCAACATGAAACAACTTATGCCCATGCCCTTGATGTGCATTGGACTCTTGTAAATTTATTCTTTCCTCTTCAGTAATGTACCACCGATGATAAACAGACAAGCGCTTCCCCCTTCCTGTGAATCTTCTTCCCCACAAAGATGTTCTAGCTCTCCGCAAGCTGCAATGCTCCAAGAAGTTGTTCCTGTAGCAGTGAAGTTGATTTCAACGAGGCCAAAAGATCGCCATGCTTCTTAAATTGATACAAATGGATCTTGCATGCAAGTCACAAAGTTAGTTGTCCCACTTCACTATAAATAGGTGTGAATTTTATATTATAACAGGAATACATGGAAACTTAAGTTACAACAATAAAGTAGCATACCTGAGCGACGTACTTGAATTCTATCATTCCAACCTGTATTGAACTGAAATTCACAAAGATCAAGGGAAGCATCAGTCCCGCTTTGCTCAGATGAAGACTTGTTTTTTGATGGTGTTCCCTTTTTGACTCCCTTGTTTGTGAAGAGCGGTCAGGACACAGTGGTATTGGCATGACAGGGCTCCAGCGCCGCTGTACTCAAGGAAGGTGCAGATTATCAACGGCCAGCATTCTGTGTTGTGTACTGGTAACTGGGCGCAATTCGTCCGTGACGTGAAAGTCTGCTTGGCGGACCAACCTAAGAAGCCCAAGGAGTTGGTCCGGTTCCTGTGCGATTTCGAGAACTGGAGGTTGGCGATGCATGAGCACTTGAGCAGTAGCATGTACTACAAGAATCTACAGGTTCTTTCTGTTTTGAGTTGTGATGGATTAAAGTTGATCCTGTTAGTTTTGCAGAATTGAAGACGTGGCCCGGACCATGGCGGTCCTGTTAGACGGACACCCCAAGCTCCAACGTCGGTTTAACCGGTTATTGCCTGTCAATTGTCAGATCGAGGTTGACAAGGAGGAGGAGGAGGAGGAACATCACCCTGATGATCAGCTGGTTTGATTCCCTTCATAACTCCCGCTTGTTAGGAACAACTCATCTAATGATTGATTCCTGTTTTGAGTTGGTATTTTGTGTTTTGCAGCGAATATATCAGCGCCGTGACCGGGGTCGTCCTATAGTGAGAGGAGTGCCCCGAGCTGGTGGGCAACTCCCGCGCGATCAATCTCAAGGAGCGGGAACAGCAGCGTCGCAGGACAGGGGAAATGCGCCGGCTGATGCTCTTTGATCTTGGGAACGCTGTGACCATCATGCTGATTTTGGCTGATAGGGTGCGCGGAGGATGGGTAGGGTACTGATCCTAGCAGTTCCGTGTGCAGGCTGTGGAGCCGTGTGATGATCTAGGGGTTGTAGCCTCGTGCGCCCTAAACTTCTAGAGTAGCTTAGTGAATGATCTGAACCGTGCGTTGTCCTGTTAACAACAAAATGAAATACTGTAGTGGAATCTGGACGAGGAGTTGTTTAAGAGCGCCTCCCTGTCCTGCGACGCATTGGTCAAAGCCGCAGGGACATTGGTCAAACCCTAAGCCAGAGATCCTCGACAAAGAAAGTCTCGATTCGAGGAACGAAATATCTATAGAGGAACAAAAACCGCAGGGTATGAAATTTGGGTAGGGTTGGCAGGGAAAGTCCAACTGAAACTTTCTTTGATTACCTTTTTTCTCCAACTGGCTCAGAGATTGCATTTGCCCTTAACCGGTAACCTCCTTTGAATCCTTCGTTTAGACCCTCTCTATTGGTATTGGTATTGGCATTGGCTCGAGAGCAAGGATCTTATTTGATCGCTTAGAACTTGATGGAGGGAAGCTCACTCGCTCGAGGTATGCTTAAGCTAGCTCAGGAAGAGTACTAATTATATGCCTTAAAGAGGGGATTCAAAGAGTAACTTTTTACTAGGGCTTAAGTGACTCGTTTCATATTGCTTACTATGGTCTGGACAGTGAGGAAGGTGAGTTGGAAGATATACCTAATGTCAAATGAGACTTTCTCCTCACCAAATTGAAGCGTGAGCTTAGCATCTTTCACATCGATGACAGCACCTGCAGTAGCTAGAAAAGGTCTCCCCCCCCAAAAAATAGGAAAGCGCTTATCCTACATCTCCAAGACAACAAAATCAACTGGAAATGCGAAGTTACCAACTATCGCAGGGATATCACCCAAAATGTGTGCCGGATCCTGATCAGCAAGGTGGAGAGTGATGCTAGTCGGCCGTACATCACCCAATGGTAGTGGCTCGTAGACAGTGAAAGGAATCACAGTAGACCCAAGACCACATAAAGCATGGAAAGTTTGACTTCCTATCAAGCATGGAATACTGAAACTGGCAGGCTCATCTAAGTTGAGAGGTAGCTTATTTGAACGAGTGCACTACATTCCTTAGTAAGAGTAACCAGTTCTGGCTCGTTAATGTTTCGCTTCTTTGCGAGCTGGTCCTTAAAGAACTGTGTATACATCGACACCTGTAAGACACCATCAAGGATGGGGGTGGTAATCTGCCTGTGGCTGTGTATTCACAATAAGATACTTACTAGAGATAATATTGCGAAGAGAAGGGAAGTGGAAGATCCTTCCTGTTTATTTTGCTCTGAACCTGAAACTGTTCAACACCTGCTGTTTGACTGTGTGGTGGCCCAACAAGTTTGGAACCTTGTTGCAGAAATGTTTGATATTGATAACGTATCTTGTTTGAAAAAGGTTATGGCCTTCTGGCATACGCATAAAGAAAAAGCTGTTTTGGATCTGATAACAACTGCTACCTTGTGGAGCTTGTGGAGACTGAGAAACGAATTTTGTTTTCAGGAACGCAAATGGAGAAGTGTGAAATGCATTCTTGCAAAACTAAGCTGTTATTTACACCAGTGAAAGGTTCTCTGCGACGATGGGCAAGCAACTCTGCTGCAACGAGTCATCCAACTGCTGGACAAGCGGCGTGGGGAACTCCTCCAGATCGCTTGGAGATGAGGCTGGGGGAGACCAACTGAACAATCAGGACGCGGGAGAGGATGAAGCTTTGCTACCCCGCTCTTCCTCGTTTTCCTGTTTTCTTGTTGGTTCTCTGGGTCTTCATTGTGGACAAGTTTGTGTCCTGGACTTGGCTTATCTCGTTAGTTGTAGCCTTTATCTTTTGGAGCTAGATGCTCTGTATGGTCATCGATGCCTAAAACTTTGTAGGCTGTGAACTGGTTGCGGTCTGCTTCAATAAAATGGGGCAGGGGGGTCCCCTTTCATTCAAAAAAAAAAGGTGAATGATCTGAACCGTGCGTTGTTCTGTTGACGAAATGATGGACGAAGAGCGCCTCCCTGTCCTGCGACGGTCAAAGCCGCGGCGTTGGTCGGAAGGATGACGGCCATTGTCCGCGGGGAGGGAGGGAGGGAGCGAGCGCGCGGCCTTGTTCTCGCGGGATCTCGGGCGAGACCAGACCATCCTTCCTCGTCTACATCAGTTGACCACGGCTGGGATCCGGCACTACCACCACGATGGATGGAAGCTTGTGCTGCTCAAACGGGGGCGACCTGCTATATTACCCGCGTGCATTCACATTCACCCCCCAGCAGGATTCGTGGCGAGGAGCCGGCGCCGACCGTTGACGCAGGGGAAGACATCTGCGTTTCCGGGACCATCGACGGACCGCCGGGCCGGAGGGCAGAACCAGGTCCGGCGCGGGAAGTCCAGCAGCTGCCGTCAGAGCGACGGGGGTGGATGGCACGGAGGGAGTGGCCATACCGGGGAGAGCCCGGGCGGGCCGCAACGGGGGCTGGTGGCCGGAGCGGCCAGCGGCACGGAGGTTGCCTCGTTAATAAACCTCGACTGTCATCGCATTTCTAGTGATAAAAACTTCTATGTGTGATGGATGCTCGCGCTGCGCCGTCTATCTCGCAAGTCAGAAGAACTATGTTTTTTTTTTGTCCTGGACAGCTTGGATATCTCGTGAGGTCGTGGCATTAAGGTTCTACTACCAGGTGTGTTGTTCCTCGTTTGGGTATCAGTTGAGTTATGAAGTTGTACAAAAACTGAGGAATCTTTGCTTGACAAGAATCTTTAAGCTTTCAGGAGTTGTACAAAAGCTGAGAAATCTTTTTTTTTACTGGCGGAGAAATGTAGGTTTCATAAAGTCGGCAGATGACAATCATCTTTCTGTTGCATACAACGTGGGTGCTTGTTGGTTAAACGTCCATTTCTGCAATAGAATCTCTCTCCAAGCCGCTGCTTCCAGTTAAGTGTCACAAAAAGATTGTGAACCTGTTTTGGATGCGCGTTATCAGGTGTGTCTTTTTTCTTTTCTTTCATAAACTTGGGACTTGGGAAAGGCACATGGCTTCTGCAGTTTAATTACAATTTGAGATAAATAAGCAGCTCAAGTTTGTCCCAAACTGTGAGCTAACCAACAGGTTGGAGGTTGAAACCAATGGACTGAACTTCCTCAATTTTCTTTAAAGTCTTCCTCAAGAAACCAATGGACTGAATTTGTGAGCCCAAGTGCATTGTGAATTTATATATAAAAAAAAGGTATGGTTTGGTACCTGAAAGCTACTCCCTCCGTCCCATAATATAAGAGTGTTCTTGACACTACACTAGTTTCAAAAGCGGTCTTATATTATGGGACGGAGGAAGTATATTTTAGTTGTGTTCACGGATGAATATACCACAAACTTACATCAAGATGCATAACAGTTTTCTACGAACAACATCAGTCAATGCTACTTGCTTGGAGCTCTGGCCTTGAACATTGTCGGCACTGTTGCACACTATATCTTCACTTCGGTAACAAAATGCATAATTGGGAGAAATATTGTCTGAAATATCCCACCTTTACTAAAACATTCATAACACTAGAAGCTTATATATATCCAATGTTATGCTCGACACAACTGCTGTTGATCTGGTTTAGAGAAGATTTCTTTTGTTTAAACAAGGCAAAAGATTTGCCATTTTCAATGATTAAGAGAAAAGTTTTAGAGGTTTAAGGTCCATGGCCAAATTACAGTAATTACTCTCGAGGCGTTACATTACTTAAGTGCTTCGCCCCTGTAATGCTCCAAAGCGAGGTCTCCTCTTTAATCCTAGCGACGATGACACCCACTTGTACGACATTGTTACAGAAGATTCATGCATTCCTCTTTTTGCCACAACTCCCAAGAGATGGGCAACATCAAGGAAGCAAGTGGCCGTCGCGATTGGTCTTTCTGTTAGCATTGTGGCTCCATCATTCTTTGATGGAAGTCACGCCACTTCAATCAGAAGGATGCACATTATAAAGACCAAGCCAATCTTTTACCATTCGCCAAACTCTGGTAGTGTATGAGCATTGGAATAGAAGGTGGCCCACCGACTACTGGACTTATTTGCATAGTGGACAAAGATTGCAGTTTGACCACCCACAACGTTCAGAGAAGATGGTAACACACCAGTATTTATGTGAACCATGAATACAAACTTTGGAAGAAGCATGATCCTTTGTCCCCGGTTTGGTACACAGCCACGCACAACTGGACGTGACATCCGATTAAAAGGAGAAATAAAACACTACGAAATGTGAGTCTGTCCACATTGTCATACTTGGTTTAAGCCTGAATGTCCTTTGAGCATCAGGTCCACCTTGCTCACCAAAAAAGGGAATTATCTCAGATAAATAAAAAAATGATGTTAGTTTTGTAAAAAGGGAATGTCCTTTGATGCGTCTCGTTCATGCCAATCTGAAAAATGATTTGCAGAACTTCATTTCTTGTGAATAAAATGCTAATGAACCTGAACATGAACAACCTGATACAGCACAGTAAAAGCAGCTAGAACAAAATGGTTCAAAAAATGTACTCCCTCCTTTCCTAAATATAAGTGTTTTTAAAGATTCCAACAAATGACTACGTACAAAGCAAAATAAGTGAATCTACACTCTAAAATTTGTTTACGTACATCCGTATTGTTGAATATATGGTTTGTACATGTCTATTGTATAGTCTGGCCCACCTCCTAGTCTTTATATAGTTGAGGTTGTGGCCCACTTTGTACTCCATATATACGTGCGCTTTGCACCGATCAATACATCGTGAAGCATTGCCAAAACAATCGTTTCCAACATGGTATCATACCTACGATCCTAACCCTAACCCGTGCCGCCGCCGCCGCCGTGATCCCATCGCCGTCGCCGCCGCCGCCACCCGCCGCCGCCGCCACCTCGTGCCGCCGCCGCGCCACGATCCCTCGCCCGCCGCGCGCCGCGCTTCGCCAGCCACCACCGCGCCGCCTCAAGCCCGCCGCCCTCTTCCCTGCCCGCGCGCCGACTGCCCCTTTCGGCCATGGCCTCCCCCGGTTCCACCGGTACCTCCCGCAGCCGCCGCACCAACCCGTTCGAAGGTCCCGATCCCGTCGTCATCCGCGACCTCAACATCCTCACCCGGGTTCCCGTCGTCCTCGACCACCTAACCTCCACGTACTATGCCTGGAAGACGTACTTCTCCCTCGTTTTCCGTGAGTACAATCTCCGGGATCACATCGATGGCTCCGTGGACTCCCGCTTCATGGAGGACGATGAGGAGTGGACGGCCATCGACGCCACTCTCATCCGTTGGTTCTACACCACCATCTCGAAGGACCTCTTCCACACGGTGGTCTCCACCGACGATGACGCTCACGCCGTTTGGACCAAGCTCAACGGCCTCTTCACCGACAACGCGCTCCAACGCAAGGTCTTCTTGCACGGCGAGTTTTTTGGGTGCCAGCAGCTTGAGTCGTCTGTTGACGATTATTGCATGCGCCTCAAAAGCTTGTTGACGAGCTCCGTGACCTCGGCGAGAAGGTCTCCGATGAGCTTCTCCTCGGCACCCTCATCGCCGCCTGAACGATGACTTGGAACGCCGCCCCAACATCCCCTCATCACCAACCCGACCTTCCCAAGATCGTCGCGTGCACGAAGCTGGAGGAGCGGCGGATGCGGATATCACGCACCGGGCCACCCACACGGCCCTCACCGCGGTACCCATGGCGGTGCGTTGCCCACCGCCTGCCCCACCGCCGCTGCCCGCCCGGCCCTTCCAGCGCCGCCAGGCCCTCCGCCCGCCGAGCAGCAGCAGCGCGCCGGGAAGCGGCGTCGCGGTCGTGGAGGCGCAAGCAGCAGCCGCAACAACCCGGTGCACACGGCGGGCGCCCGCCAGCCGCAGCACCCGCTGCCGCCGGCTTTCTGGCAGGCGGCGAGAACCCCGGGCGGGGTTGTGCACGCGTACTCCATGCCTATACCGCGTGCCCCCGTCCCCGGCTCCTTTGGCGCCCGCCCGGCCCCTCATCAGGCCCTGTACGCGGCCCCTCAGGCGTACCAGCCCGCGCCGCTCTACGGCCCTTCGGGCTATGGGTATGTGGCGCCCCCGCCTCAGCCGACACCGTCTGCCCCGGCCCTCCCGCCGGCGCCTTGGGATCCCGCGCTCCTAGCGGCTCTCCACACCGCCCCCACGCCGCAGCAATACACTGGCGGTGGCGACTGGTATATGGACACCGGAGCCACGGCTCACATGGCCGCCAACCCCGGTAACCTTCTTGTCGCTCACCCCGTTCACACCGCTGCTCGCATTACTGTGGGTGACGGTTCTTCCATGCCCATTACTCATGCCGGCCATGCTGTTTTTCCTTCTAACTCCATGCCATTATATCTTTCTAATGTGCTTGTTTCTCCTGACATCATTAAAAATCTTGTTTCCGTTCGTTCTCTTACACGTGAAAACCCTGTTACCGTTGAATTTGACATGTTTGGCTTTTCTGTCAAGGATGCCCGTACCCGGATGGTGCTCCACCGATGTGACAGCCCTGACGAGCTCTACCCGGTCCACTCACCTACCTCCTCCGTTGCTGCACCCATGGCGCTTTCCGCCGGAGTGGACCTTTGGCATGCTCGTCTCGGTCATCCCAACATCGCCACCCTTCGTCATATTCTTCGGAGTTTTTCATTCACGTGTAATAAGATCGACGATCACACTTGTCATGCTTGTCGCCTCGGCAAACATGTTCGTCTTCCTTTTAGCAATTCCTCGCATGTCGCATCATACCCGTTTGAGTTAATTCATAGTGATGTTTGGACCTCTCCTGTTGCAAGTAACACGGGCTATCTTTATTATCTTGTCATACTTGATGATTTTTCGCACTATGTGTGGACCTTCCCTGTTGCGGCGAAAGTCGGACTCTGTTGCCACTCTCACCGCCTTCTACTCCTATGTCTCCACGCAGTTTGGACGTCCCATTCATGCGTTGCAAACAGACAACGGGAAGGAGTTCGATAACCTTGCGATCCGCAACCTTCTCGCCACACACGGCACGATCTTTCGTCTCACTTGCCCGTACACTTCACAACAAAGCGATCCATTGAGCGCGTGTCACGACTCTCAATGACTGCGTTCGCACCTCCTCTTTCACACCAACGTGCCACCACGTTTTTGGCCCGGACGCTTGCCACGCATCACTACTCATTAACATTCGTCCCTGTCGCTTTTCATGGAATTTCGCACCTCATCACCTCTTGTTTGGCACGCCACCCTCCTATGCTGAGCTCCGCATCTTGGTTTGCTGTGCTACCCAAAGATCGCTTCCACCACTCCTCATAAGCTCGCACCTAGGTGCGTGGCCTGCATCTTTCTCGGCTATCCTCCTAACACCAAAGGCTACGCTGCTATGATCCTATCTCTCATCGGGTGATCACTTCACGACACGTTTACTTTGATGAGATGGTTTTCCGTTCCAGCGGTACCTTAGGATGATGCGGCCTTGCCCGCTTCCGTGATGGCCGCCACGTGCCTCTCTTTGGCCGCCTCCGGCTTTGAGGTGCCCCAGCGCCACGGGTCGAGTCTCTCCCGTTTGGCTGCCCTAGGGGCTGCACCTCCTTCGACGCCAGCGCCCGGCGTCCCGGCCTCGACCCTGCCGGCGGCCTCGTCCGCCGCCACGCGCTGCCTCCACCACGGCGGCCTCGCCCGCCGATCGCCCGGCCGGCCTCGTCCGCGGAGGCCTCGCCCGCGGCGGTCACATCGAAGGCGGGCTCGTCTTCGTCCTCGCCCGCCTCCCCTCCGGACCCGCTGCCCCGCCCGATGACTCGCTCTCGGGCTGGCACCCTTCGCCCGAGCACGCGGTACCCCAGCGATGAGTATCTTCTCGCTGCTTCCGCCTCTGAGCCGTCTCCTCTCCCATCGTCATCTCGAGCCGCCCCGGGATCCTCATTGGCTCGCTGCGATGCAGAAGAGTTCGATGCGCCCAGCCGAACCTGTACACGCAGCTCGTCCCTCGGCCGCCCGTGCCAACATCATCACGGGCAAGTGGGTCTTCGGCACAAGACTTCGTCCGGATGGCACTCTCGGCGCTATAAAGCTCGCTGGGTGGTTCGGGGTTTTCGCAACGCGGGCATGGACTTCACCGACACATTTGCCCGGTTGTTAAACCGGGCACGATCGCGCCGTGCTCCGGCTAGCCGTGTGCGAGCATGGCCTGTGCATCGCTTGGGCGTGCCCAACACCTTCTTGCACGGCCACTGGCTGGCAGGTGTTACGTGAGCAGCCCACCGGCTTCGTCGGCGCCACGCATCCGGATCATGTGCTTGCTCTCCCGTTCGCTCTACGGGTTGAAGCAGGCACCTCGAGCCTTGTACCAGTGCATCGCCGCCTTCCTGCAGACGCTCGGATTTACATCGACTCGCTCCGATGCGTCCCTCTTCGTGTATCATCACGGAGCTGACACGGCCTACTTGTTGCTATACGTTGACGACATCATTCTGACGGCATCCACTGTCGCGCTCCTCCAGCGGCTCACTGCTCGTCTTCGTGATGAGTTTGCCCTGAAGAATTTGGGTCCTCTGCATTATTTTCTTGGCATTGAGGTGGTTCGGCGGCGGATGGGTTCTTCCTGCATCAGCAGCGCTATGCCCATGAGCTTCTTGACCGAGCTGGCATGCTTAACTGCAAGCCCGCTCCCACGCCAGTCGGCACCTAGGCCAAGGTCTCTGCTTTGGAGGGTTCGCCTGCATCTGATGCGGCCTTCTACCGCTCCATTGTGGGCGCCCTGCAGTACATGACCCTGATGCGCCCCGACTTGCAGTATGCCGTTCAGCAGGTCTGTCTTCACATGCACGCTCCGCGCGATTCTCATTGGACTCTGGTGAAGCGTATCCTCCGATATATACGCGGCACCCAGTCCTTGGGACTTACGCTAACGGCCTCCACCTCCACCGACCTCGTCGCCTACTCTGATGCGGACTGGGCTGGCTGCCCGGACACACGGCGCTCCACCTCGGGGTATGTGTCTACCTTGGGCCGTCCCCGATCTCTTGGTCTTCAGCGACAGCCCACCGTCTCCCTTTCGAGTGCCGAGGCTGAGTATCGGCGATGGCTAACGCCGTTGCTGAATGCTCTTGGCTCCGTCGGCTGCCGGGAGTTGCTTTGTGATGTTCACAAGGCTACGCTGTCTCTGCGACAACGTCTCCGCCGTTTACCTCTCCACCAACCCGGTCCATCATCGTCGAGCGAAGCATATTGAGCTCGATATACACCGTTCATGAGCAGGTGGCTCTCGGCGCATCCGGGTCCTCCACGTCTCGACGGCGCAGCAGTTCGCCCGGCGTCATGACGAAGGACTGCCTACTTCTGTTTTCGAGAGTTCAGGTCCGTCTTTGCGTCTCGGCGACGCTCGATTGCGGGGTGTTGAATATATGGTTTGTACATGTCTATTGTATAGTCTGGCCCACCTCCTAGTCTTTGTATAGTTGAGGTTGTGGCTCACTTTGTACTCCATATATACGTGCGCTTTGCACCGATCAATACATCGTGAAGCATTGCCAGATTGTTTCCCACACGTATGTTGTAGTTCATTTGAAATGTCTAAAAACACTTATATTTAAGAACAGAGAGAACTTCACTCTACATACTCTAATGCAGGTTATAAAAGAACAGAATATACTCTGGTTCGGGATCTCCAAATTAACTTCAATAGGTTGCACAGCTGCATTTCACTTAGACCAAATACAAACCAGTAGCTGCATTGCTGCTGCCTACACACTCATAGTCTCATAGACATAACATGCACAGTGCAGAAGATCGTGGGCCGCACACTTCACTGCATCCTCCTAGCCGTCCTAGGCTGTGGTGTTGTCGACCTGGGAACGGCGGCCGCGGCGGCAGGCCGGATCAGATCAATGCGGACGGTGAGCGTGAGCGTGTCGCCGGAGAGCAGCTCCTGGGGCACGGCCAAGAACATCCCCTGCCCCGGCGCCGGCGCGCCGGTGGACAGCGCGCTGCTGCTCACGGCCGAGGACATGAGGACCAGTCTGTCCCTGTTGTCGCCGCCCAGGCGCTCCACGGAGAGCTTGCACCAGAAATGCGGCGCCGCCTCGCCGTCCGGCCTGACGCACACCAGCGACACGGCGGTGGCCGCGCCGAGCGGGCCCAGGGACACGAGGAACACGCTGCCGTCCTCCTCCCCGACGAGCGCGTGCCAGCGGCGCGACACGGAGAGGCCGAGGTCCCGGGCCCGGCCGTAGCGGACCGTGGCGGCGGGGCGCCGGTGGACGGCCGCGAAGTGGTCGAGGAGCGCCGCGCGGGCGCCCGCGAAGGCGCACGCCGGGTCCGGGCAGGAGCAGGGCGCGCAGTGGCACGCGCGCTGGTGGTCCGCGGCCTCGTGGTACACGACGTGGCGCTCGCAGCCGAACGCCCTGTAGGGGCACGGCACCTTGGCGGCGCCCACGACGGCGTCCAGCTCGCCGCAGTGCGTGCTGGCGCGGCTGCAGATGGTGCCGTGGACCGCGCGGCAGTGGTAGCACACGACGTGGCCGGCGGCCTCGCACTGCCACCGGAAAACGCAACACAACCCCCAAATCATCAGCTTCCATGCCCGTTGCACTTGCAAGATGATAGACGGACATGGATTTCGTCCAGAAAAAATTGTGGTCGCTCTCTGGGGGCGAGGGGAGAGAAGAGATCACCTTGAAGACGGGGGGCTTGAGGGGGAGGAGGCAGCCCTGGCAGTGGAGCAGTGTCAGGTCCATCCTCACGTCGATCTGCGCGGGCGCCATGGATTCCGCCGCCACCGACGCGCCGCCTCCTTCGCCTCCGTCCTGCATCATCATCAGCACCTCTCCTTCCTCTGGCTCTGACTTCACTTCCTCTGCGCTCGCCCTCTTGCCGCTGCTCTCCCCTCCCTCCATTGCTATTTCTGGCCCCGGCGTGTGTGTATGCTCGATGGTGAAATAATGGAGGAACTGCGGTGACCCACCCAAGACCGAAGAGGAAAACTGGGTGGCAGCCGGAATGTGGAGCCGGCAGAGCATACCCAAAAAGGAAAGAAGCTGGTACAATAATTTGAGTCCGTGCGGGCTCAGTGATTCTTCGTTTTGAATGCTCAATGCAGACTTTTTGCGATAATTTATCTTTTTATTGTTGCTTTACGAAACTGACAGTATGAGATTTGGTATTATGCTAAACTAGTTGAATGCCATGAGTTGCCAGGGAACAATGAAATTAAACATACAAATATTGATTGATTGAACATCCCTGTAATTTAAAATGTATATATAAAACTGTATTGAAATATAGCTTGAAAAACGATCTTATATTGTGAGACAGACAAAGTAAGATTTTGTTCATATGGCATCTTGAAAGGGACAACAAAGATTTTCCAATTATTTAGAAAAATCAATCAAAAAACAGATACAAAGGGCACAACGCATGAGCTGTTGGACGGTAAAGCCAAAATCAACCACACTAAATGTTCTTAACGCGTCGGGACGGGTGCGAGGTTTGCTGTGGAAGGCGAAGCGACGGTTTTCTAAAGGTGAAATAAGGTTCTTTCCATCTAGCCCTCGTACTGGTGGTGCATTTAGCATCATCGAAGGGTGCGTGGAGGTGTGTCTCCGACAAGGTTTTGGATCCCAAGTGGACATTTTTTCTCGAGGGGCACCGGAATTTGCAGTTACCATGGTAACCGCGAAATACGGAAAAAAATCGGACGAAATTTGAAATTAAATTTTGAATTCAAAATTTTTGAGGTCGATATAGATAGGGGTTTAACTTCAAAAGATGTCACCTACTTGCTACTGGCGTAGTGGCTGTTCAAGCCGAACTGCACCATGCTAAAAGGTCGCCAGTTCGACCCCTGGCCACTGCAACAAGTTTCTAGCTTTTTTTTTTTAACTTTTGCATATCAAAAAAACATTAGAAAAGCGTGGTTCAAGATTCGAACCCAAGACGCGCTGTTGAGGAAAGGCTGGCGTCGCCACTAGGCCACGACCACTCATGTTAATATAGAAGAGATGGCGTTTATTTAACTACACTAAGCGTTTGAATTCAAAATTTTCGAGATTTTTTGCCCGGTATGAGTGTTTCTCGAGGGGGGGGCGATAAACGCGGTAACCGGGCGAGATCGCAAAATTTCGTTCGGTTACCAAAACAGTGGTTTCCGATGAATCTCGCGAAATTAGGTCGGTATTTGTCTTTGATGGTTTTGTTTGGATCTGGTCTGTGCCCGTCCGCATACGTGTGTTTACACATTGGATCCTTCTTATCTATGTTTCTCTTCACCGGCGACAGTTTGTTGTTTCGGTGTGCTGCCCTTAGGGGCCTTGACACGACAACTTCTTGATTTCTACTATAACAAAGTTTGCCCAGCTCCGATGAGAGAAGGACAATGACGATGGTGCATCTTCGTCTCCCTGTAGTTGTTCGCCACGCCAGAATGGGTCCTCGCAGACCCGGACCTCGCTTTGGCATGGGCTGAGGACTGGTCCAAGATCATCGTAGAAGCTTCTGCTGACACCGCCTCAACGACCAGCTCATCAAAATTAGGCTGACTGAGTCAGTGCGCACCACTCATCTCCTCGACGGAAAGGGCAAGAGCAAAGCAAGGGGCGTGCTAACTGAGGCGGCGCTTGCAGCTTAGAAAGCCGAGCAGTTATGCTGCGTGAGTATACCTGGCCACCACTTGGGCCGGGCCAGGCTTCAGGCCGAGCCTAACCAAGCCCGACACAAAAAAACCAGGTCTAGGCCCGGCCCGGCTCGGGCGTCGGGCCTAGAAATCAGGCTCAAGCCCGACCCGTCAATGTAAAAGCCCGTTAGGCCTCGGGTGGGGCCTCTTTGATAAATGGCAAATGTGGCAGGCCCAGTCCCAGCTCAGCCCAGCCTTCGGACTCAAAATCTAGGCATAGGCCCGACCCGTGAGCTACGTCAGCCGTTCAGGCCAGGCTGCCCATGGCTAGGCATAGCTGCCAGCCAGGGCTGCTGCGAAAGACACGTGCTAGGGAGGCCACTCGTCCGGTACCTAGCATAGTACAATGTACAATGGTTTCTAAACTGAGGCGGCTCAGACGGAGGCAACATGAAGTGCAGAGCAAAAGCCTCCGGGCCTTTTTGCCTGAAATGAGGTGAGCAGTAGTCACGCGAAGCTGGACCTGGCGGAGCCCCCTTTTTGTGCCTTGCTTTCATTTGAGCTCTATTGAACTTCCAAAATGTTTACAGGTATGAAACGGGAGGGTTTGACAATTGCAGAGGATCTCTATGCTACGCAAATTCAAATTGCATCGGATTGCTTGAAGGTGGTGAAGGATATCAAACACAAATCATCAGCGACCCATGGAGCTATAGTGCAGGAAATAATAGACCGTTCGAGGGTTTTTTTATCTTGTAATATAGTTCATGAATTCAGGAGCTCGAATTTCGAGGCTCACAATCTTGCTAAGTATGCTTTAACCCTTGGGGTTGGCCGTCATGTTTGGTTAGGACAACCGGAGGAAATTCATTTCATACGTGTAAACATTTTGGAAGTTCAATAAAGCTTCGCAAGATTGTCTCAAATTTTTTTTTTTAGCTGAACCGGACCAGCGAAGTCTACGTGCGTTGGTGATTATTGCACTGGCACGAACCGGCCTTGGGTGTCGCTCTGCTGCTGGCCCTGGACAGCCACTGTTTTTTTTTTAGGATCACAGCCACACTGTTCTCTCCTATTCTTCCGTGAAAAAAACAGCCCCTGCTCCTCCCCTCGTCTATGGGAGCTTGGAGTTATCTGTCTCGTACTCCTACGTTGTTACTAATCTTTTGTATATCCTCCTCGGCTTATAAGAACATTTCTAACAGAAACGGAACGCACGGCGTGCTAAAAATATGTTTACATCGTCGGAATAGTCGGTTTTTGCGGGTCGTGGAGCGCTGGCTCCAGCGGCCGCTGCAAACAATTGCGCGCGCCGCTCCAACAGACACGCTATATATTTTTACTGCTCGTCGTCTTCTCCTTCTACTCTGACTCGATACACATTCGACTCCGACTCGACACTTATAGATAGATAAAAAAAATACATAGATAGTTCATAGCATAGATAGATAAAAAAAAAGATAGTTCAACTACTCCTCGTCGTCCTCCTCCGACTCGGTGATGTTCTCCTCCGACGTCTGAATGAAGATGTCAAGATACAGATCGTCGTCAGAGTCCCAGGTCGACGCTGCTCCTAGCTCGATGTTGAATTGAGCGTCCGCCTTCCGCGTACGCCTATCCTTGCGATAGGCGGCTCGCTCCGCCCTCCTTTGCGCGTAGAACTCGCTCTCGTTGATGATGTCTTGCGAGAAGCGTTGGCGCCACATCGTCATGGCTTCCTCATCCATCTCGGCGATGCCGAGACGACGCTCCCGCCTCCGGATGTCACGACGATCCTCGTCGGCACGTCGGGGAAGTTCATGTCCCTACGAGGCTGCTGGAGGCGCCACACCGCCGCGTCGTACGCACGGGTGGCCTCGTGGGCGGTGTCGAAAGTGCCGAGGCCGAGGCGCATTTTGCCGGACCGGATCTCGACGGAGAAGGCGCCGGAGGGGCGCGCGCAGATGCCGCGGTAGCCCGAAGTTCCCCGGCTATATGTCTATATGTCTGCAGACATGTCCGGGTGTTAGGGCGCTGTCGTGTGTAGAAGTCGACCGCTCCCCATTATTAACTAGACAATTCCCTGCGCGTTGCTGCGGGAATTGGTTGCAAAATATTTGGATGGGACTTGGTTGTACGAACGTGAATATTGAAAATAACAATATGAGAATGAAAGTGAAAATATGAGATTCACTATATACAAATTTCGAAATATATAAAGACAATTTAAAGTCGCCAGACTGCTTTATAGATATAGTTTTGTATGAAATAAAAGGTATTTCATATGAGAATATTTATTATCGGTTACAATATATAGGTATTGTGTATGAGGACATTTGTCGGTCAAATAAAAGCTGAGCAACATGGGTATGAAACCAATAAATATTTTATTGTTGGTCGGAGGAAGTGAAAGGTCATTTTTCTGTTTGGAGCACAGTGGAAGCTTTCATGCAAGCACTGTGAGACATAGCATTGTTTAAAATGCCAAGTAAACAGAAGTAGGAATGTACTTAAGGTTATAGAATAATAACTTGAAGTACCTAATATACATTGCCTATTTTGTCTGTACGCTCGGTTTAGTCTGTATTCATAGTTTGCTTGCTGCATTTCAATTGTCTGCATGCGTAAGGAGAATATCCGAAATTGTAAATATTGAAAGGAAAAAACTAACATTGGTGAGATTTTGTAATATAGACCCTGTGTCTCTACTCTTCTCGAAGGACTACGATCCGGTTCTTTTGAGCTGAATTCAGAGAATTGATTGCATTAAGCATAAAGACACAGTACAAAGTTATATTATAGCTACAGGATTGTGCACAAATCAGCAAATAAAAGCAGCAGAATTATGGCAGTGATTAAAAGCTACAGGAGTATTTTTACGCTGTACATGACTCTCTTCTCCTAGTAATTGGAAGTACTTTTTTATTGTAAACATGGTGGAGAAATATATAAAAAAGTGAGTAGACCACATTGGTGAACAAAAAGGTTGCTTCACGTATCTGCAATGACCACACAAATATTTATGTGGCGCACCAAATGATTGGCAATCCTTTTAGGGGCTGAGCTAACTGAGCAATAAAAGGGAGAGCATGTATCCTTTGTCAATGAATCAGAGAATAGATAAACCGTCTATATTCTAGTCGCACCCTCCTTGCCCTTGAGGCATGGCTACCAGCAAGGTGTCATGGCACCTATTGACTATTGGGCCCAGCGTTACCTCAGATGAGGCATAAATACTCCCTATCTACTCCGCCGCGTGACAATGTCACATATAATAAGAGTCAGAATTATGGCACCCTTGCAAAATAATTCTTATGCAGTGGCGATCAGTAATATAATGCAACATAGTGTAACATGCACCACGTATGATATACATGATCCAGTTTTATCGCATGGCAGTCCGAATTACCACCAAGAAATTAGCATGTTTCTAGTTCATCTAGTTACTATTAAACAGGATGCATTATAGTGTTTGTCAGTGTAGTGATACCTGTTAGAGTTGCCGACATCATCCTTGCTAAAATCAATGCTTCTTTTTTAATCGGAACTGATTTTGATGTGCATTATGGATAAGAAACTATGTTTGATCAGAGGATTCAGTGAACATGGCGGTTCATGAAGCATTAGTGCATTAGGGCATCTCCAGCCGTTCGGCCCCCCAGGGCGCCTAAATCCGGCGGCCTGGGGGCGTGCCGGCGCTAGTTCGGCCCCTGGGGGCGACCTAGCTCCCAGTCACGCCACCACGCGCCGGCCTTAGGATGTGGAAAATTTAAACTTGGTCGTTCCCGCTCTCAAAAGACGCCGCAAATCCGGCGATCGGACGTAGTCTGGCGTTACAAAAAAACAGAATCCGGCGATCGCGTGCGCACGGCGATTCACTCGGCAGTGTCGGCTCCAGGCGTTGGCGGAGTCGGCGTGCGCGGGCTCGTCGGGGTCGGAGCTGCTTCGGTGCTGGGCTGCGCCGGCGCGGCTTCGGCACTGCTGGGCGGCGATGTAGACGCATCGTTCGGGCTTGGCGTCCGTGTGGGCGTGGGCGTCGTCAGCGTCGTCGGCGTTGCCGTCGGCAGCTCGTTCAGGATGAGGCCTCGCTGCGCCATGTACCACACCTTGAGCTTCTCGTCGTTGCTCTGGAGCATGTCCGCCCCGCACATCAGAAAAGCCATGTCGGTGTTCCTCTTCTTCGCGGCGACGTTCGTTCGGAGCAGGTCGAGCTTGATGGCGTTGGTCTTCATTAGCGACGACCACCGCGCCTCGGTCTTCTCTTCGCGTAGGACGGCCCGGGCCTGGGCGTCGGCGAGGCAATGCTCGATGGACTCCTGCAATCGCGCGGTTGCCGTGTCGGCGCATCTCCCCTTCTTTGCCAATTTGTTGCCGTTCGTCCGCCCCTCTGACGCGCCCGGAGTCGCCGCGTCCGGCTTGTATGTCTCCTTGGCCTTGTCGAGGGCACGTCGGACTTTCGCCCACTTCTCGCACTTGTCAATGCGTTTGTAGACGTGGAGGTGCTTGAAGTCGGCGTCTTGGTTGTCGCCCCGATACATGGCGAACATACGCAGCAGCTGCGCGGAGGGACGAACAGTTGGCGGGCGGCGGGCGTAGGGGCGAAGATATGCGGCGAACGGCGTGCGTACGATCCTCAACGCTGGCGCCGCTCTCCAGGCGCCGCGACCTCCTCGACGATTCCATGCCATTTGTTGCACGCCAACTGGACACGCCCCAATGGTTCGCCATCGCCTTTGAGCCGCGCTGCATGTAGACGCCTTTGAGTAGGGTCGACGAGCTTCCGCTTCGTCGAACTTCGGCCTTGATGCGTTCGAGACGCGTCTCAAGCTCGGTTCATGTCGGTGGTCGGGTCGAGGCAGACGACTTTCCAAGCTTCGGCGAGGCACTCCTCCTCCTTGGACGTCCACTTGATGCGCGGTTCGCCTGACCTAGCCGCCCGCTTCTTCTTCTTCCGGCGCCCCTTCGTCGGAACAGGAGCTGGCTCCTCCTCCTCCTCCTCCTCCTCCTGCTCGTCCTCCTCCTCCTCGGGTTCCTGCGCGTCGTCGCCGTAGACGTAGCCGAGCTCGGCCTCCATGTTGCCGCTGAGGTCCACCACCTCGTCCTGGGTGGCGAACCCGGGAGACGCGGCGGCCGCGGTCGATCCTGCCGCGATGATGTCGTCCATGTCGGCTCCCGTCTCGTCGGCGTCGCCGAGGTGCGAGAAGGGTAGCGGTCCATGGTAGAGATGGGCGTCGGTGTGGGCCAGGGCGGCGGGCGGCAGTAGTTGTATGGAGGGTATTGCACGCCAACGGCGGCGGCGAGGGCTTGGCGTGAGCGGAGTGACCATGAGGAAGGTCACGTTTGGATTGAACCCATCGCGGCGTCGCCGTCGGCGCGAGACGGGCGACGATGAACCCCATGGAGATCCGGCGCCTTGCGGTCCCGTGGCGACATCGGGCGTGGTGACGACGGATGGATTCATCCCGCTGGTCGACCGATGAGGAAGACGCTGCGCGTCGTGGCGTTGTCGCGGCCTTCTTGGCTATGGCCTGTTCCTTTGTCGGCGATGAGCGCCAGCGTCGCTGAACTTCCACCTCCACTCGGCGCTCGACAAGCCCGGTGGCCCGATGGCGGCGCCTCGGCTTCCTCTCGCTTGGTGGCCACGGCGCCCGATCGCGGTTGTTGCGCAGCTGCATGGCGTTCTTCTTGGCGGCATGGCGTGCTTCTTCGCGGCAGCGGGGAGGGTTTAAGCGGAGAAAGGGAGAGAATGGCGGAGGAAGGCGAGCGGCGGGGAGATGCGAGGAAAAGCGCCAAGAACGGCGGAAAAGGCCTCGGTCGCCTCGTGGCGGGCCCACGCGCCTTTTTCGCTTGTGCCGGCTCCCCAAGCGCCCCCCAGGGCGCCGGGTTCGGCCTGGGTCCGCCGGCACCAGTTTTGGCCCGAGCCGGCGAAAAACGGGCTTCTGGGGGCGCGACTGGGGCCTTTTTTTGGCGCCGGCGCGGCAAAATCGCCTGGGGAAGGCCTGTTGGGGGCGCGGCTGGAGATGCCCTTACACACAACAACATACAGAACTGGGCAAGCACTTGATTTACCAAACAAAATTCTAAAAGGTTGAAATGTTTAACCTCAATTTCACCATGGACTTTTTTAAAGATAAAGATAATCTTCAAAGAATTGCATTCAAGATGAAGAAAGAATAAAACTTGAAGGCTATGAATTCAGTCAAGAAAAATTAGATCTACATATTAACTTTTTTTTTGCGAGAAAATCTCCGATCTATTCATCTTCAAACATGGCAGTACAACGAATACCAGAAATAATAGAAATTACAACCAGATCCGTAGACCACCTAGCGACGACTACAAGCACTGAAGCGAGCCGAAGGCGCGCCGCCGTCATCACCCCTCCATCGCCGGAGTTGGGCACAACTTGTTGTAGTAGACAGTCGGGAAGTCGTCGTGCTAAGGCCTCGCAGGACCAGCGCACCAGAACAGCAACCGACGCAGATGAAGAATAACGTAGATCGGAAAGATCCAATCCGAAGACACACGAACGTAGACGAACAACGACGAGATCCGAGCAAATCCACCAAAGATAGATCCGCCGGAGACACACCTCCACATACCCACCAACAGTATTAGACGCACTGCTGGAACGGGGGCTAGGCGGGGAGACCTTTATTCCATCTTCAGGGAGCCGCCACCGTCTCGACTTCCTGATCAGGACACAAACCCTAGCAAAGCTGAAAGAAAAGACTAAAAACGGAGCCCTCCCACCGGTCCTTGCTGAGATCCACCGCGCCCCCATGGCCCTAGGGCCACCGGAGATGAGGCGGACCTGCGGCGGCGCCGGCGGCAGAAACCCTAGCTTTTGTGGAGGAGGAGGAGGTGACGGCTAGGATTTTAGATCTACATATTAACCAACGACACAAAATCCAGAATTAGCAATATGTCATAGGGAATGGCGAGAGGGGAGAAAGTTGCTCACCAGTGGCAGCAGTATGAGCGCCCTATGGCAGACTTCCACCCATACAGGAGGATAACCCACGATGGGGCAACAACTTTAAAAGGAAACCGACGATCAGTTTCTTCTGAAGATCGTGGGGAGATGAAGTGGAGCGTCAACAACTTTAAAAGGGAACCCATCGGTTTCTTCTGAAAATTATGGGGAGATGAAGTGGAGTGTCAACCATCAATTACCTGCAGTAAAAGTTTTTTTGTTTTTGTTTTAGGAGATTGTTCCAGTTGTGGGTAGATGGAAACGGAGAAGATTAAACAGTGTGGGACATTTCGAGTATTGGGCTGCACAGAAGTTAAAGCAATGGTCTGTCTACAACTCGTGACAACAAAGAAAAAAAATACGTACTACTGAAGAACAACGGGAGAACAGGGCCATCAATTGTACTCTGTAGGTCGCCGTCCTCGTCCAGTTAAGCTAGCAAGCACCTGGAGCAACAATCAAGTGGCAAGATACATACGAATATAAGATCTGAACACTGAATAAAGCTAATCACAAAGCAAATGGAGAGATCAGCAAGCACCTTGCAGTGAAGCACCAAAAAGCATATGTACCTTGTGGCACTGATGGTGGCGCCGAGGAGGCGGGGGAGGCCGGCGAGGTTCACCTTCCCGAGGTTGTCCCGCTGTAACGGGGGCCGCCGCGGGTACGGACGTGTCCTAGGCCCCCGGCGCAAGGAGGGCCCGGAGCAGAGCAGCAGGTGCATAGGCTAACTCGGCTAGGCGCGGATGGCTTCACAAGTGCAGAACCGGGCAATAGCACCGGTTCGTAAGGCCCTTTAGTGCCGGTTACATAACCGGCACTAAAGTGTGGTCACTAAAGCCCCCCCCCCTTTAGTACCGGTTCAGCACGAACCGGTGCTAAAGGCCAATCACGTGGCACGAGCCAGCTCGGGCGGAGTTTTAGTACCGGTTGGTAACACCAACCGGTACTAAATGTTTGTGGGTTTTTGTTCTATTTTTTATTTTTCAATTAAATTTGTGTTATCAATTTAATTCTTTTTCGTTATTAATTAATTCACACATACGCACCATAGCTGCGGGGTGTCTCTTCTGCGATTGCTGAGGCGGCGGAGACGCCGGCTGACGAGGCTGAGTTGGACGAGGAGGAGTGGCCGCTGAAGATGTGCGGACTTGGAGGAGGAGTGGCTGAGGTTGTGCGGACTTGGAGGAGGAGGGCGTCGACGCTGTGGCGGACTTGGAGGAGGAGGGTGGCTCGACACTTTGCGGACTTGGAGGAGGTGGCGACACTTTGCGGACTTGGTGGACTTGCAGGAGGCGGGAGACTGCTGACTCGGTGGCGCACTTGACGAGGAGTCGATGACGCGTGTCGGTGGCCTTGAAGATGACGCAATCCTTTTTCCATAGGATGATACGATGGTTGGCGTCTCCGAGGAAGTGCTCGTCCTCACCTCCGTGAATGTCAAGCTCTAGCCCGAATATGGCTGCACCACCTCGTCAACCATGACACGAGCATAGCCCTCTCGAATCGGGATGCAATGGTAGGTTGCTTTGGGGTAGCTGGAAAAGCTTCTCCGTCCGCCACCTTCATGGATATGTTCTTCATTTTGACGTGTAGCTCGCAGCTAGTGTTCTCCGTGATGTCATCCACGGGTATCTACCCAGCATTGCGTCGTCGGGCGGAACCCACGCTGCTTCTCTGCATGGATGGGGCGGTGCTATCCAATGCTGGATCATCCGCTAGCTGCTGCAGCTCTTTGAGACCCCTTTGCTGGCTAAGTGAGTCGATCTGCTCCTCGCTGCCGCTGGAATTTGACCGCCAATTCCGCTTGACTTGCTTCTAGGCCTTGAAGGCGTTCATAGTCCCGCTTCCTCTGCTCCTCCTCCATCTTCCTCTTCTTCTCCTCCGCAATCTTCTTTCTCGCACGGGTTCTGTAGTCGTTGTTCCAGTCTGAAAACCCCTCATACCACGGAATAGCGCCCTTGTCTCCTGTTCTTCCCGGGTGTTCAGGATTTCCCAGCACGCAGAAGCTCGTCGTTCTCTCTGTTGGGATGGAACACCCCGTTCGTGCCTCTTCTATTGCAACAAGTATCGCATCGTCGGCTCCTTCAGACTTGCCCTCGTCGAAACATTGCTGTCTTGGATCCAACGCCCCCATGCGCATAGAACCAAGTCCCGACCACTGGGGCCAGCTCTTAGTAACCGGAGTGGCACCTGCATCCTCCATCTCTTTCTCAGACTTATCCCACTTAGGCATTGCCACCGATAGCCACCTGGCCCGACTTATGGAACTTATCCTTTTTTTCGGCATTCTTCTTGTTTATTCTCGACCGTTCCTTAGCTAATTCTGAATCCTTGAATTTCACGAAATCGTCCCAATGAGCACGTTGGTTATCTAGTGTTCCCTCGAATACTGGAGTCTTCCTTCCTCCCTTGACGTACTTGTCCCATTCACGATTCTTGTGGTTCTTGAATGCAACCGCCATCTTCCAAGAGCAGCGTCCTTGACTTTCTGCACATCTGCTTACGTGAAATGATCGGTAGGGTGAAATGTTCCATGAGAGTATCCCAAAGCAGATCTTTTTGATTCTTGTCGACATAAGTAACATCCGGGCGTGGAGCAGTGTCCTCTTTGCCTTTTGTCCTTTGTCTTTTGCTGGCTCTCTCCATTCTTGAAGGGAGATCGGAGTTGGTCCTTCACAAGAACTCCCTTGCGAATGAACTTGTCCGCAATCTTCTTAGGCGCTAATGGTTCGCCATTAGGTCTGACCGCCTCGATATTGTACTTTTCGCCCTCCTTCAACTTTTGTTCGGGCCTCGTTTAGTCCTTTTGCCTGAAGATTTGCTCGACCCGGATGGCTGAAAGAAGAAAGATCGATTCGTTAATATATCTTCAAGTCATTTAAAACATGTGATGATCACCAGAAACCTGCTTATATAAATATATATACGTCGCCGGTCTTTGTTGTTTCAGGATCAACATGTTCTTCGTCATCGTCATAATCGTAGTTCATGACTTCATCAATTCGATCGTCGCGATCGAATATCATATCACCCTCTCCGGTGTTGTTTAGAAATTCGGAGCCGTCATAATCTTCTTCATTCTGATTATCATCTGGCCCGCGTATCATATCGAACATGGTCTGTTCTCCCTCTCTGTCGGTATTGTCTGCCATAGCTTTTATTTAACTAATTCAAAAGAAATATAAAACAATTTAGTATTCAAATTACATCGTCTCGAATAATAGATATAATCTCGAATACTTTGTCTAGAATAATAGATACAATCTCGAATACATCGTCTCGAATAATATATAATATTGAATAGTACATCACTGGCTAGCTAATTAAAGATCGAATACTACAGAAGAATCTAGGACACTCGCGGTTCCTGCGTCATGGCGGTGGACACCCAAAGAGAAGGAACCCTCACAGGATCATAGCTGATGTGAGATCCTCGAAGATCTTGCCGGTATTGGAGAACCTGCCGCCCTCTAACGCAACCATGTAGCGATGGGCGTGCTCGTCCTCCTCCACGACACGACGACGTACCTCCTCCGGCGGGGCGGATCCCTCCGCACCGAGACTGGCCCACTGAACGCCACCAAACGAGATCAGGGTCGACGACGGGACCCGGGCGGGTTCCTCATCAAGCGGCGCCCCTCGAGCAGTACCTCCCAGTGCCAGCCAAGCGGAGCCAGTCCGGACATGGGCGGCTGGGACGTCGTCATGACGGGTCGACGCGAGGATGCGGGCGGGCATCATCGATAACAAATACTAGCTATATGCCCGCAAAAAATAATATTTTTTAATGATTGGATTTTGATAACTAAAATTTATAACATTTCTACTATTTCAAAAATCTATATACTATTTCATACTAATTAAGCATCTAACACTAACAACATAAAAAACAATTTCTATACATCCATTAAAAACAGAAAAACAACATTATATAAAAAATTCCATACTAATTAAACACTAATTATATCCATCTAACATGCATTCATACATATATACTAGTGAAAAACAATAATCTAAAAATCTAAACTAATTAAATATACAAAATCTAAACTAATTAAATATATACGTGTATGTGTGTGTGTGTTCATCATGCTTGTGTGTGTGTGTATGGGCTCGGGAGGGCGGCGCCCATGGTGGCCTGGGCCAGGAGGGAGAGGGTTAGAGGGGAGAGATCACTGGCAGGCGCGGCGACGGCGGGCGGCGACGATGAGGGGACGGCTTGACGGGACGGGCCAGGCGGCGAGGCGAGACGAGGGCGGCAAGGGACGGGCGGCGACAGGACGGGGCGGCGGACGGAGGCGAGCGGCGACGGAGACGATCGAGGCGGCGGCGGCGGCGGCGGAGACGGAAACAGAGGAACAAACAGAGAGGGAAACTGAAATTTTCGAGCTGTTGTATATATAGAAGGCACCTTTAGTACGGTTGGAGCCACCAACGGTACTAAAGGCCTATTTTAACTTAGCAAGCGGCGGTTAGCGACCCCTTTAGTACCGGGTGGTGGCACAAACCGGTACTAAAGGCTCCCCTTTAGTACCGGTTTGTGCCACGACCGGTACTAAAGGTGTCTTATTGGCGCAGGTGCGGTCTGGCAAGTTTAGTCCCACCTCGCTAGCCGAGGGGCGCACCGCATGGTTTATAAACCCCGTGCGGTCGCTCTCTCGAGCTCCTCTCCAAACCAGGCCTACTGGGCCTCGTGTTCTTTGTTGCCTGTTGGCCCACTTGGCCTTTTGCGGGGCTGCATCCTGGCCCAACACAGGTTGGGTTTCTAGTCGTATGCAGGCCGTTACGGCCTAGTAGGTGGGCTTTTATTTGCTTTATTTATTTTTGTGTTGTTTTTTTGTGTATTTAGAGTTTCTTTGTGAATATTTTTGCTTTAGGTACAAAAAACTACAAACATTCTGTTAGTGCCCGTAGTTTTCAAATTTGAATAGTTTAAATTTTGAATTATTTGAAATTAGTGTGAATCACTAGTTTGTGAATAATTTAACTTTAAAAATCAGTAAAGGCATGAAAGAATTTGTTTGCACATAAAATTTCTTGGCGTTTCAAATGCCAAAACACATAACTACCCTAACTATTACAGAGATTCCCCTCTGGGTGTGAAACATGAAGAAAGTGATGATAGTGAAGCCGATCACATCCCAGATCTTTGGGTGTGAAACTTTTCTTCAGCGTGTGTCCCTTTGCACCGTAACCATGGAAAATCTTCATCATTTAATGGGATGCTCGGGTCAATATTCACTGTGAATGGAGAAATTTCATCAAACTTTTCATAATCTTGACTTGTCATCTTGTCATCCACTCCCACGATGTTTCTCTTCCCGGAAAGAACTATGTGCCGCTTTGGCTCATCGTACGATGCATTCGCTTCCTTATCTTTTCTTTTCTTGGCTTGGTAGACATGTCCTTCACATAGAAAACCTGTGCCACATCATTGGCTAGAACGAATGGTTCGTCTGCATACATAAGATTGTTGAGATCCTTTGTTGTCATTCCGTCTGCGGGTCTTCCGTTACCCGCCTCGTGTCATATTGACCCATTTGCACGAAACAAAGGGACCTTTAAACCACGTCGATAGTCAAGTTCCCATATGTCCTGTATATAACCATAATATGTTTCCTTTCCGTCTTGGTTTCGCATCAAAGCGGACACCACTGTTTTGGTTTGTGCTCTTCTTATCTTGGGCGATCGTGTAAAATGTATTACCATTTATCTCGTACCCTTTGAAAGTCATTATATTCGAAGATGCTAACTGGGACAGCAAGTACAGGTCATCTTCAATAGAGGTGTCATGCATGGTATGCGTTCGCAACCAGTGGCGAAACTCTGGTTTGTTCACGTGTAATCCAGTCATCGAGACCGCTCCGGTGTTTGGGCGTATCAAATTCTTGTGTTCATCCATATCGGAGCCACCAAGGCGGAATTCTTAGAACTGTGTAGTGTGCTTGGTGAGAGAATGTCCGTCCATACATATTATTTGTTCCCTCCTAGCGTGCCTTTTCCATCCAGTCTGCCCTTATGCCGCGATTCAGAACACCAATCGGCTTAAGATCAGGAATAAAGTCAATACAAAACTCAATGACCTCCTCATTTTGATGGCCCTTGGAGATGCTTCCTTCGGCCTAGCACGGTTATGAACATATTTCTTTAAGACTCCATGAACCTCTCAAAGGGAACATATTGTGTAGAAATACAGGACCCAAAACGTTAATCTCTTCAAGATAGGTGAACTAGGGCGTGCGTCATGATGTTGAAGAAGGATGGTGGGAACACCAACTCGAAATCGACAAGACATTGCACCAAATCATTCTGTAACCTTGGTATGATTTCGGGCGATTACCTTCGAGAGATTGCATTGAGAAATGCACATAGCTTCACAATGGCTAATCGAGCGTTTTCAAGAGAAGCCCCTCAATGCAACCGAAGCGATTGCGTCATAATCACGTGGCAGTCATGAGACTTTAGGTTCGGAACTTTTCTCTGCCATGTTTATTATTCCCTTTATATTCGACGACGAAGCCGGCGACACCTTAATCTGAGCAGGCATTCAAAGAAGATTTCCTTCTCTTCTTTGGTAAGGCGTAGCTTGCATGACCACGATATATGCCGTCTTCTCCGTGCATACGTTGCTGGTCCTCCGTGCCTCGGTGTATCTTTTGTCTTCCCATACACGCCCAAGAAGCCAAGCAGGGTCACGCAAAGATTCTTCGTCACGTGCATCATGTCGATTGCAGAGCGGACCTCTAGGTCTTTCCAATATGGCAGGTCCCAAAATATAGATTTCTTCTTCCACATGGGTGCGCGCCCGTCGGCGTCCTTTGGAACAGGTTGTCCGCCAGGACCTTTCCAAATATCACCTTCAAATCCTTGACCATATCATGTACATTAGCACCGATGCGGTGGCGAGGCTTCGTCCGGTGATCCGCCTCACCTTTGAAATGCTTGCCTTTCTTTCTTACGGATGCCTGCTCGGAAGAAATCGGCGATGTCCTGGTACACATTCTTCATACAACTATTCAAATATATCTTGTCGGTATCATTCAAACAGTGCGTGCATCCGCGGTATCCCTTGTTTGTCTGTCACGAAGGTTCTTGAGCAGGCCAATCATTGATGGTCACGAACAGCAACGCCTTTAGGTCAAATTCTTCCCCATGTGCTCATCCCACGACGCACACCTGTTCCATTCCACAGTTGTAAGAGTTCTTCAACTAATGGCCTTAGGTACACATCAATGTCGTTGCGGGTTGCTTAGGGCCTTGGATGAGCACGGCATCATAATGAACTTCCGCTTCATTCACAACCAAGGAGGAAGGTTATACAAACATAGAGTCACAGGCCAGGTGCTATGGTTGCTGCTCTGCTCCCCAAAAGGATTAATGCCATCTGCGCTTAGACCAAACCATACGCTCCTTGCGTCATCGCAAACTCCTTCCGTACTTTCTTTCAATTTTTCTCCACTGCGACCCGTCATTTGGTACTCTCAACTTTCCGTCTTTCTTACGGTCTTCTTCGTGCCATCGCACGCCTTGGCATGCTCTTTGTTTTGGAACAAGCGTTTCAACCGTGGTATTATAGGAGAATACCACATCACCTTGGCAGGAATCTTCTTCTGGGCGCCGCCCTCGACATCACCATGCTCATCGCGGCTGATCTTATAGCGCAATGCACCACATACCGGGCAAGCGTTCAAATCCTCGTACTCACCGCGGTAGAGGATGCAATCATTAGGGCATGCATGTATCTTCTGCACCTTTAACCCTAGAGGGCAGACAGCCTTCTTTGCTTCGTACGTACTCTCGGGCAATTCGTTGTCCTTTGGAAGCATATCCTTTATCATTACCAGCAACTTTCCAAATCCCTTGTCAGATACACCATTCTCTGCCTTCCATTGCAGCAATTCCAGTGTGGTGCCTAGCCTTTTCTTGTCACCTACGCAATTCGGGTACAACAATTTTTTGTGATCCTCTAACATGCGCTGCAACTTCTTCTTCTTCAAATCACTTGCGCAGTTTCTCTTTGCATCGGCAATGGCCCGACCTAGATCATCAACGGGCTCATCTGATGCCTCTTCTTCAGCTTCTTCCCGCATTGCCGCCCAGCTTCTTCCGCTTTACCGGCTCAGCTTCTTCCCCATTGTTGTATCATCGTATTCAGGGAACCCATGGCCGGGATAGCTGTCGTCGTCCTCTTCTTCTTCATTGTCTTCCATCATAACCCCTCTTTCTCCGTGCTTGGTCCAAACATTATAGTGGGGCATGAAACCGGACTCAAACAGTGGGCGTGAATGGTTCTTGGCGAGAGTAATTGCGACCATTCTTACAGCCAGCACATGGACAAGGCATAAAACCATCCGCCCGCTTGTTTGCCTCAGCCGCAAGCAGAAAAGTATGCACGCCCTCAACGAACTGGGGAGAGCATCGGTCATCGTACATCCATTGCCAGCTCATCTTCATTACACAACACCGAATAGACCAAATTAATACAAGTTCATACATAAAGTTCATACAACACTTAAATGCAACAAACAAATAACTCTCTAGCTAAAGCATTTAAATGCAATAACAAATGCGATCAAGATCGCAACTAAGGTAACAATTGATCCAACAGCATAATGATACCAAGCCTCACTATCGATGGCATATTTTCTAATCTTTCTATTCTTCAAGCGCATTTTCTCCATCTTGATCTTGTGATCATCGGCGACATCGGCAACATGCAACTCAATTCCATCTTCTCCCCTCAATTCTTTTCAATTTTTCTTTCAAGTACTCGTTTTCTCTTTCAACTAAATTTAACCTCTCGACAATAGGGTCGGTTGGAATTTCGGTTCACATACCTCCTAGATAAAAATATCTATGTCAACTTGATGGGCATAATTTGTCATAAACACGAAATGCAACAAATAGTTTTAAAAGAGAATATACCAAATCCATATCATAACAAGGGCGAGGGCCGACGGGACGGATATCAAAACCATGGCACTATGTATAACAAACAACGTCGGGTAAGATAATTATTATACGAGTAACTATATATCCAAATCACGAAACATCAATTTTTATATAAAATTTCATGAACAAGAGGCTCACCACAAGGTGGTGCAGTGACAGAGACGGTGCTGGGCGTCGACGGTGGTTCTGACAGAGATTTAGAAGGCACTAAGTAAACCACACCTACATATGCAAACTAAGTGTTATTTTGACCTCAAATTGCATATAAATCAAATACTAGCACATATATATATATCCTCCCAAATTACTAAACTCACAAATTAATAACTATATGAACCAATGCAAGAGCTAATCTAGCAATGAGAGATGAAAGGACAAAGTTGCTAACCGTTGTGATCACTTGAATGGATGGGGCCTTCAAATCTTGACAAATTTTGGGCAAAATGTGTGATGAGCTCGAGGGGAGAAGAGGAAGAACAGAGAGGAGAGGAGAGGGGAAAGGGGGAAGAACAGAGCGAGCTGGACGAAGGGTTTATATGCAGGAGGACCTATAGTACGGTTCGTGGCACGAACCGGTACTAAAATGCTGGAGGGGCCCAGGCCGACAACATCCTGCCACCACCCTCATTAGTACGGTTCGTGGCACGAACCGGTGCTAAAGGTTAGCCACGAACCGGTGCTAAAGGCTAGCCGTTGGAACCGGCACTAATGTATACATTTGTGCCGGCTCTTATACAAACCGGCACTAATGTGCTTCACGTTTGACCCTTTTTCTACTAGTGCTTGGAGGCCTTAATGGCGGCGGTGGGGAGGCCGGCGAGCTACTCTTGCCCAGCTCATCCCGCTGGAACCGAGGGCCCGACGGGGATGGCCACATCAAGCGCGTCCGAGGCCGCCGACGCGATGAGGGCCCGAAGCACAGCAACGACATGATGGAGCTCCTCCAGCTCTTGCAGGTCATCATGGCTGCGGCGAGGAGGTTGGCGGAGGCCAGCGAGCTTCTCCCCGTTAATCCCGCTAGAATTGGGGCCACGCTGGGCTGGCCGTGTGCCCGTGTCCGATCTGTCCGAGGCCGCCGGCGCGAGGACGGTCGGGAGCAGAGCAGGACATGAGGGAGGTCCTCCAGCTCTGACCGGCGGCATGGGGAGGCCGCAGGCGCGAGGTAGAGCAATCAGCAAAGCAACATCGTGAGGGACAGAGGGAGCTCCTCTGGCTCTGACTGCAGGCGTGGGAAAAAATTGGGGGAAAGATGATCGGTTCACACCTGAGCGAGAGGAATGCTGATGTGGTCGTTTCTTACGCTGGTCAGTTTCTGGTCGGTCCCGCTTGTAAGCCAGCAGTGGAACAATGACGTAGCTGACCTGCTGATGTGGATAGACTGCATGTCAAGAGAAATCAAATAGTGAGGATGAACTATTTAGGTATTATAGATGATAAACAGGATGATTATGTATTGTCATGGCCATGGTAGTAATCTTTTTGGTTTACCTCATGTGACACCATGGGCATGGACACCATTGTTCCTTTCACATTAGTCGGTATAACTTGAGCGTTTGTTTGTGTCGAATCTATGGCATGCATAATAGGTCAAGTTACCACGATCTGAACAATCAATCATGAACGGGTTTTGCTTCAGCACACCACCTAACTGAATTAACGCTGAAGATTAAAACATACCATTTCCAATGAGAAGGCATAGTGGTCAACTAGTTAATTAATTGATCATTGTATTGTACATAATATTAACTCACTCTATAAACCCATTATATATGGATAGCCTGAACCCAAAGGTCATGTATGTATATTTTTCTAGCACAGTACAGACGCAGACACTCATACATACGCATATATAATCACTCTTATGAATGCACGCACACACATCCTACCACTATCAGGAGGGGTCAACATGAGCAGCGAGGCCAACATTATTAGGATAGCGAGAGCGGCCCATTTGTAGTATTGTCGGCTCAATTTACCACAAGACGCCCGCTCAACCTAAGTTTCCACAAAAAAAAAGCTCAGGCTTTCTTTGGTTCATATGGTAGAAAAATCATAGAAAATGAGGTGACATGCATCTCAAATCCTATGAGTAGGAATAGTAAAGGAGATGTCATTTGTTTCACATCAAAGGATTTTTTCCATTGAGCCTAGGCTAATGTTTATTTTCCTATGAAATGTAGAGGATAGGAAGAATTCCTCCATAGGAATAGGATTTCATTCCTACGAACCAAAGGGCTCTATAGGAATTTTTCCTATAAAAATCCTACCCTATGAAATTCCTACAAAATTCCTTCAATCCAAAGGAGGCCTCAACCTGAGGAGTAGCCGCCATGTAACGGCGGGCCAGCCTAGTTAACGCGAACTGAGGATGGGAAATCGGTTCGAGTGACGTCTCGGTCGATCGAAGATGATCTTGAGCGTTGAAGAGGTAGATCAGACGGTAAAGCCTGTCAAATCACTATGAGAGGGCGTAGGTGGTTGAGTATACTGTCTCTAAATACCTATACCAGACATAGCATCCAAATGACAGGAACATGGACATACTTGGAGGAACATGGATAAGTGTGTAAATATTGGCACATGTTTTGTTAAATTCGATCCTCTGGTCCAAATTAATTCAAGCAGATTCACTGAATCTAGACCGATTTATACAAAATATTGTCTAAATCTGCATTAATTAATTTGAAATGGGAGGAAATATTTTATGGTCAATTGTTTTTAATGTTCTAAATGCCAAGATAGAAAGTCAGTATTGACATTTATTAACTACTCTCTTTGTCCGGAAATACTTGTCATCAAAATGAATTAAAGAGAATGTATCTAGATACACCCCCTTTTGTCCATTTCGATGACAAGTATTTTCGGACGGAGGAAGTATTAGACTAGAAAACATATCTACCACCATTACTGCTCTCGATTGTGTATGCATACATGGATTGCAATCGTTGCGAATATAAATCTTATGGACGACTATAGTACGAGATATTAAGCTGCTGAATTAATGGGCGATCATGTATATATTTCCTAACGGCTATCAAATATACTAATTCCTATTGTATAATATTTCACCGTTCCAAACTAATTGACGCAGATTTGCTTAGATACGCATGTATCTACACACTAAAACACGTCTAGATACATGCTATCTAGATAAATGTGCGCCAATTAAGAACAGAAGGAATATCAGTTAATGGTTGATGAAATTTAACGATAGAAAGTTCATCCTGTTGGGGAACGTTGCAGAAAATTAAAATTTTTCTACGGTTTCACCAAGATCCATCTATGAGTTCTACTAAGCAACGAGTAACGGGAGAGAGTTTGCATCTACATACCACTTGTAGATCGAGTACGGAAGCGTTCGAGGGAGTGGTGATGATGAAGACGTTCCCAGCGTGATTCCGATCACCGATGACCAAAATCTTGAAAGGACAGCACCTCCGTGTTCAACACACGACGGAGACGATGGCGTCTCCTCCGTCTTGATCCAGCAAGAGTGAAGGAGAGGTTGAGGAAGACAATTCCAATGGCAGCACGACGGCGTGGTGCAGTTGGTACGGTAGTTCTCCGGCAGGGCTTCGCCAAGCTCGCGTGGAGAAAAAGAGGTGTTGGGGAGGGGAGGGGCTGCGCCTACAATGGTGTTGGCAGCCCTCCCCCCCACCCCTCTATTTATAGGAGGAGAGGGTCAAGGGGGGCCGGCCATCTAGGGTAAACACGAGATGGGGGCGGCGGCCCAAGGGAGGAGGGAAGGGTGGCTTGCCCCCCAAGCTAGGGGGGCGCCCCCTTTAGGGTTTACCCCTCCCCAAACCCTAGCCGCATGGGCCTAGGTGGGGAGGTGCGCCCAGCCACCGGGGCTGGCTCCTCTCCCACTTAGCCCATGTGGCCCCCGAGGGGTGGCCCCTCCGGTGGACCTCGGAACCTCCCGATGGCCCCGTACTTTACCGGTATACCCCCGAAACTTTCCGGAGTCCGTTTAACCACTTTCCATATATAAATCTTTACCTCCGGACCATTCCGGAACTCCTCGTGACGTCCGGGATCTCATCCGGGACTCCGAACAACATTCGGTAATCACATACTTGTCTTCCTATTAACCCTAGCGTCACCGAACCTTAAGTGTGTAGACCCTACGGGTTCGGAGACATCATGAACATGACCGAGACTACCTCAAGTCAATAACCAACAGCGGGATCTGGATACCCATGTTGGCTCCCACATGCTCCTCGATGTTGTCATCGGATGAACCACGATGTCAAGGGTTCAAGCAACCTCGTATTCTATTGTCAGACGGTATGTTACTTGCCCGAGACTCGATCGTCGGTATCCCAATACCTCGTTTAGTCTCGTTACCGGCAAGTCACTTTACTCGTACCGCAATGCATGATCCCGTGATCAGACACTTGGTCACTTTGAGCTCATTATGATGATGCATTACCGAGTGGGCCCTAGTGATACCTTTCCGTGTACGGAGTGACAAATCCAGTCTCGATCCGTGTCAACCCAATGGTCACTTTCGGAGATACTGTAGTGCACCTTTATAGTCACCCGATTACGCCAGACGTTTGATACACCAAAGCACTCCTACGGTGTCCGGGAATTGCATGATCTCATGGTCTAAGGAAGAGATACTTGACATTGGAAAAGCTCTAGCAAAAGCGAACTACGATCTTGTGCTATGCTTAGGATTGGGTCTTGTCCATCACGTCATTCTCCTAATGGCGTGATCCGTTATCAATGACATCCGATGTCCATAGTCAGGAAACCATGACTATCTGTTGACCAACGAGCTAGTCAACTAGAGGCTTACTAGGGACGTATTGTAGTCTATGTATTCACACGTGTATTATGATTTCCGTATAATACAGTTATAGCATGAATAAAAGACAATTATCATGAACAAGGAAATATAATAATAATGCTTTTATTATTGCCTCTAGGGCATATTTCCAACACATCCTAGGCAGTATAAATAGACAAGGCTGCAGACGTTTTCGCTTACCACACCTTAAGTTATTCAATCAAAGCTTTCACAATGGCCTGCAAGATAGCAGTAGTCTTGTCTCTATCGGTATTAGCATTCTTCATCTGCCTTGGTAAGCAAATTATCCATGGTTTTGCGGTTCTATGAAAAGTTGTACTCTCTCTATATAGTTCTAATGGGATGGTTTTGAAATTTACATCAGTACAGCTGAAGCTGGCCCATGATGCATGTACAAGGTTCATCCTTACTATCATGGTAGGTGCGAGACAGATTATGACAACGACAATTGTCAAGTGCTTGTAAAAATATGAGGCACCAAAGTACATGGGTGGTATGTGCCATGATGAACAATGCGTCTGTTATACCTGTTAATGATCGTCGGACTCTTCCACCGTTGGGGCAGCCATGAAGATATATCACTTGTGCCTTGGTGGATACCATCATGGAGAGATTTGAGCTCCTAGGAAGATTATTTTTTGTTGTATCTGAATAAATTGGCAATGTATCAAACAATGCTTTAGCAAGTATCTTTTTCTGATGAGTTACAATTAAGAGTTTCCAATCAATTTATATTTTTCGCCTAATATCTTGTAGGCACCTATATAGGGTGGGTCTATTTTACTAACACCACTTAAGACCTTGTCCTATTATAACACTTTTTTATACTCCTAACAGTAGACCCCGAAACGACCCGAACACAGCAAAAACACTGAAGGAAAAAACCCACCAACTCACCCTCCCGGCCGCGCTCACAAGGCCACCAGCCGACCCGCGCCGTTGCGTACCCTTCCTGCGTACGGCCACCGGTGCGGATCAGGCCACCACAGCTCCTGCGCCACCAACAACCCGTATCACGTCGGATCCGGTCGCCCAAGGTCACCTACCACCTTCTTCTATTCCCCATCTTCAAGCACTACCATCGGATGAGGAATCCCGACAACGTGAGGCCGCACCTTTCCTCGTCGGCGATGCACATGGTTAGTGCTAGGGAAGGAGGAGGAACGCTGGCCTCGTGGATCGTCGGCGATGGTGGGAGATGGCACGATGGGGCACCATGCCCGGCGCAGCCCTACCTTCCCTGCATCAGGAATAAATGCGAGCACCAGGACATGAACCCTGGTGGATTGGGGATGTCACAGTCCCTCTAACCATCCAACCACAGGTTGGTTCGCAACTAACACTTCTACTCTGACTTGTGAACAAAAGTGTTCATTTTTCCCAAATGTGTGGTCCACTTTCAACACCCCTGTACCCGCTCTGCTCTATGGGGCCGGTGGTTGCAGCGTGAAGTTCGCTTCATTTGCCGCAAGCTATTGTGCGGAATGCCCAATTGTTTGTGGTTCGCTTGCAATATAAAAGATGCTTGTGGTTTGCTCGATATGTAATTGAAAATTTAGACATATGCAGTACCACTAGTGCAGAACCGGCAATAGCACGGTTCAGTAAGGCCCTTTAGTGCGGTTCCATAACCGCACTAAAGTGTGGTCACTAAAGGCCCCCCTTTAGTACCGGTTCAGCACGAACCGGTGCTAAAGGCCAACCACGTGTACGAGCCAGCTCCGGGGCAGGAGCCTGTAGTACCGGTTGGTAACACCAACCGGTACTAAATGTTTAATGGTTTTGTTTTATTTTTATTTTCAATTAAATTTGTGTTATCAATTTAATTCTTTTTCGTTTGCTGGTATTTTACGATTCTACACATTGTACACGTTATGCATATATATATATGTATATAAATAGAATTTCTAATAGAACCAATCATGCATATATATATATATCATCAATGTCTCACAAACCATCATATTAATTAATTCACACATACACACATATATAGCTATGTACAATTTCTCCTACATATGCATGTTGCCTTGAGCCAGTGGCATTAGCCTAATTGGTGCCTTGAACACGATGGGGGCGGTAGCGGGTAATAGTATTCTCCTTGATTTATGACCTGGTCGAGCAAAAATCCCGCTATTTCCTCTTGAAGTGCTTCTCTGGCGCTCCGTTTCTAGGAGCTTCTCCGCACCTCTGTGAACTGTTAAGAAGGAGATCAATATGCATGTGTATTAGTTGTGTGACTAGATATCGATAATGGTGTAAAATTGTGAATAGTGTTTTGACAAGCGTACCCATTCTGTCTTTCAGATCTGCTCATTTGGACGCCATCATGCGAATGTTCTATAAACGCAGAATGCACACAGATCAGTCCCCTGCCCCTGCTTGAGGGCCTTTACGAGAATGGAATTTGATCAGATAATAATTAATCAAGCATGATAATTAAAGAGATGGCAGCTAGCTAGCTAGCTAGTACTATAATTACTTACCTTGGGTGAAACCATTTAAGCTTTTGTTTCCATTCTCCTGGGGTCCGCTGATGAACCTTTCCCAAGCCCTGCCCGACGACAAAGAAAATGAATAAAGGAGTTATTAAATAGTTCATATCATGAAAATGACGAACTAAATAGGCGAGATATATAGTTAATAATGATTGAAATTACCTGTTGACTATCCCAAACAAGATGTTATAGTCAGTTTTTTCGTGAGTAGTGAGTCCGATATTTCAACTGTTCGGCGTCAACTTTAATGATACACAAGACCCAGTGATATCTGCATGCACACACGTTTGCATGTCTTAATTAAGCGGGCATATGTAAAGCAAAAACATGTAGCTAGCTAGTAGGCAAAAACAGAGAATTTGTAGTACAAGACAGTGTGACTCACTTTGGAAGTTGTAAGGAAGTAGTATATCTTCATTGTATTTGAGGCGCTTCAAGAACTCTAGCATGTTGTCCTCTACGTCCTTTTGATAACGTGGATTTAGATTCCATGTGTATTCATTAACGGTGTTTGGGTCAATGAACCCGATGCCAAAGCGTCCACCTTTTCTCATTTCATATATCTTCATCCTGCATATAATACCACGAGAAAAGAATATAGTGAGGATAATTACAGGTAATGATTGATCAAAAGGATCAAGTACAGCTAGCTTGAGAGTTAAATTACAGAAACAAATCACTTACAAACAATAGGCGGCGATAGCTTTGTCGAGTGCGTCTTGATTGTATAACTGAAACAGTTCAGAATACTCAGCGGACAAAGCTTTCTCATGGAAGTAATGCTCCTCCTTGACATTCACCATGAAGGACACTTGATCGAAATCTTGGTAATGTTCATGTACCATTGATGTTATTCATACATTCTCGTTGGGAGGTTCTTGACCTTGTCGGATGGACCAAAGGTTGGCCCCGGACATATTTCCGTTTTATTTCATCCTCTCTAAGCACAGGCATGGGCTCGATCTCGAGGAGTTGTCCAACAGTGATTTTGAGAACTTCAGCCTGCATTATATGGTCCTCCGTTATTACCACATTGCCCACCTCAGAGCGTAAACTGTTTGCCCACAATATATTGGGTAGCACAGATTATCACGTGTTGTTGGCACAACAAGCGAGGGATCGATTCGCGCCTACTGTTCTCCCACTGGGAATGGTTTTCCGCATTTTTGACAGCTGCTTCTTGTTTGCTCGATCCCGAGCTCGCCTCCTTACGAGGCGTGCTCGATTTAACTTCCCGATGTGGCGCTCATAGTCTGTGTCAACAGGCTTGGGAGCTGGTGGTTGAGCCATACGAATGAAGTGGTCAATCGTTTCCTTAGGCACTTTCTCCCTTGGCGGCGGTGGCGGTTTTGGTGCAAAATGGGCTTCCACCTCGGACTTCGATATGGCTGTGATTTCCTCCTCGGACCTGTCATAAGACCTCTGCGGAAGAGGCGTGAGGCTTGGACCATATTTATATCGCTTCCCTCCGCCTGTACTTCCTGTACTACCTCGACTCGTACCGCTACACACCATAGCTGCGGGGTGTCTCTTCTGCGATTGCTGAGGCGGCGGAGACACCGGCTGACGAGGCTGAGTTGGACGAGGAGGAGTGGCCGCCTGAAGATGTGCCGGACTTGGAGGAGGAGTGGACGTCTGACGCTGTGGCGGACTTGGAGGAGGAGGAGTGGCCTGACACTTTGCCGGACTTGGAGGAGGAGTGGCCTGACACTTTGCGGACTTGGTGGACTTGCAGGAGCGGGAGGCTGCTGACTCGGTGGCGACTTGACGAGGAGTCGATGACGCGTGTCGGTGGCCTTCAAAGATGATGCAATCCTTTTTCCATAGGATGATACGATGGTTGGCGTCTCCAGAAAGCGCTCGTCCTCACCTCCGGGAATGTCAAGCTCTAGCCCGAATATGGCTGCACCACCTCGTCAACCATGACACAAGCATAGCCCTCTGGAATCGGGATGCAATGGTAGGTTGCTTTGGGGTAGCTGGAAAAGCTTCTCCGTCCGCCACCTTCATGGATATGTTCTTCATTTTGACGTGTAGCTCGCAGCTAGTGTTCTCCGTGATGTCATCCACGGGGTATCTACCCAGCATTGCGTCGTCCGGGGCGGAACCCATGCTGCTTCTCTGCATGGATGGGGCGGTGCTATCCAATGCTGGATCATCCGCTAGCTGCTGCAGCTCTTGAGACCCCTTTGCTGGCTAAGTGAGTCGATCTGCTCCTGCTGCCGCTGGAATTTGACTGCCAATTCCGCTTGACTTGCTTCTAGGCCTTGAAGGCGTTCATAGTCCCGCTTCCTCTGCTCCTCCTCCATCTTCCTCTTCTTCTCCTCCGCAATCTTCTTTCTCGCACGGGTTCTGTAGTCGTTGTTCGATCTGAAAACCCTCATACCACGGAATAACGCCCTTGTCTCCTGTTCTTCCCGGTGTTCAGGATTTTCCAGAGCACGCGTAAGCTCGTCGTTTCTCTGTTGGGCTGGAACACCCCGTTCGTGCCTCTTCTATTGCAACAAGTATCGCATCGTCGGCTCCTTCAGACTTGCCCTCGTCGAAACATTGCTGTCTTGGATCCAACGCCCCCATGCGCATAGAACCAAGTCCCACTGGGGCCAGCTCTTAGTAACCGGAGTGGCACCTGCATCCTCCATCTCTTTCTCGGACTTATCCCACTTAGGCATTGCCACCCGATAGCCACCGGCCCCACTTATGGAACTTATCCTTTTTTCGCATTCTTCTTGTTTATTCTCGATCGTTCCTTAGCTAATTCTGAATCCTTGAATTTCACGAAATCGTCCCAATGAGCACGTTGGTTATCTAGTGTTCCCTCGAATCTGGAGTCTTCCTTCCTCCTTGACGTACTTGTCCCATTCACGATTCTTGTGGTTCTTGAATGCAACCGCCATCTTCCTAAGAGCAGCGTCCTTGACTTTCTCGCACATCTGCTTCGTGAAATGATCGGTAGGGTGAAATGTTCCATGAGAGTATCCCAAAGCAGATCTTTTGATTCTTGTCGACATAAGTAACATCCGGACGTGGAGCAGCGTCCTCTTTGCCTTTTTGTCCTTTGTCTTTTGCTGGCTCTCTCCATTCTTGAAGGGAGATCGGAGTTGGTCCTTCACAAGAACTCCATGACCGACGAATGAACTTGTCCACAATCTTCTTAGGCGCTAATGGTTCGCCATTAGGTCTGATCGCCTCGATATTGTACTTTCGCCCTCCTTCAACTGTTTGTTCGGGCCTCGTTTAGTCCTTTTGCACGAAGATTTGCTCGACCGGATGGCTGAAAGAAGAAAGATCGATTCGTTAATATATCTTCAAGTCATTTAAAACATGTGATGATCACCGAAACCTGCTTATATAAATATATATACGTCGCGGTCTTTGTTGTTTCAGGATCAACATGTTCTTCGTCATCGTCATAATCGTAGTTCATGACTTCATCAATTCGATCGTCGCGATCGAATATCATATCACCCTCTCCGGTGTTGTTTAGAAATTGACCGTCATAATCTTCTTCATTCGATTATCATCGGCCCGCGTATCATATCGAACATGGTCTGTTCTCCTCTCTGTCGGTATTATGCGCCATAGCTTTTATTTAACTAATTCAAAAGAAATATAAAACAATTTAGTATTCAAATTACATCGTCTCGAATAATAGATATAATCTCGAATACTTTGTCTAGAATAATAGATACAATCTGGAATACATCGTCTCGAATAATATATAATATTGAATAGTACATCACTGGCTAGCTAATTAAAGATCGAATACTACGGAAGAATCTAGGACACTCGTGGTTCTGCGTCATGAGGCGGTGGACACCCAAAGAGAAGGAACCCTCACAGGATCATAGCTGATGTGAGATCCTCAAGATCTTGCCGGTATTGGAGAACCTGCCGCCCTCTAACGCAACCATGTAGCGATGGGCGTGCTCGTCCTCCTCCACGACACGGCGACGTACCTCCTCGCGGGCCGGGTCCCTCCGCACCGAGACTGGCCCACGCGAACGCCACCAAACGAGATCAGGGTCGACGACGGAACCCGGGCCGGTTCCTCATCAAGCGGCGCGCCCTCGAGCAGTACCTCCCAGTGCCAGCCCGTGAGCCCAGTCCGGACATGGGCGGCTGGGACGTCGTCAGGACGGGTCGACAGCGAGGATGCGGTCCGGCATCGTCGATAACTACTAGCTATATGCCCATAAAAAATAATATTTTTTAATGATTGGATTTTGATAACTAAAATTTATAACATTTCTACTATTTCAAAAATCTATATACTATTTCATACTAATTAAGAATCTAACACTAAAAACATAGAAAACAATTTCTATACATCCATTAAAAATAGAAAAACAACATTATATAAAAAATTCCATACTAATTAAACACTAATTATATCCATCTAACATGCATTCATACATATATACTAGTGAAAAACAATAATCTAAAAATCTAAACAAATTAAACATACAAAATCTAAACTAATTAAATATATACGTGTATGTGTGTGTGTGTTCATCATGCTTGTGTGTGTGTATGGGCTCGAGGAGGGCGGCGCCATGGTGGCTTGGGCGAGGGAGAGGGTTAGAGGGGAGAGCTCACAGTGAGCGACGGCGGCGGCGAGGCTACGGCCGGGGCAGCGACGGGTCGGGCGTGTGGGGCGGCGGCGCAGGGACGGCGCGACGGGAAGGGCCCAGGCGGCGACGGAGACGAGGCGGCGACGGGACGGGACGGGCGGCGACAGGGGACGGCGGCGGCGACGCAAGCGTCGATCGATCAAGCGGGCGGTTCAATGGGGAAACAAAGGAAGAAACAGAGGAGAATGAAATTTTTGAAGTGTTGTATATAGAAGGCACCTTTAGTACGGTTGGAGCCACCAACCGGTACTAAAGGTCTGTTTTGGCCAGCCCAAGCAGCGGAAGCGACCCCTTTAGTACCGGGTGGTGGCGAAACCGGTACTAAAGGCCCCTTTAGTACCGGTTTGTTCCACGACCGGTACTAAAGGTCTTATTAGCAGCAGTGCGGTCTGCAAGTTTAGTCCCACCTCGCTAGCCGAGGGGCGACCGCACTGGTTTATAAACCCCGTGCGGTCGCTCTCTCAGCTCCTCTCCAAAGCAGGCCCTCTGGGCCTACGTGTTCTTTGTTGCCTGTTGGCCCACTTGGCCTTTTATGGCCTGCATCCCGCCCAACAACAGGTTGGGTTTCTAGTCGATGCAGGCCGCTCTGGCCTAGTAGGCGGTTTTTTTTGCTTTATTTACTTTTGTGTTGTTTTTTGTGTATTTAGAGTTTCTTTGTGAATATTTTTGCTTTAGGTATAAATAATTACAAACTTTCTGTTAGTGCCTGTAGTTTTCAAATTTGAATAGTTTAAATTTTGAATTATTTGAAATTAGTGTGAATCACTAGTTTGTGAATAATTTAACTTTAAAAATCAGTAAAGGCATGAAAGAATTTGTTTGCACATAAAATTTCTTCGCGTTTCAAATGCCAAAACACATAACTACCCTAACTATTACAGAGATTCCCCTCTGGGTGTGAAACACAGAAGAAAGTGATGATAGTGAAGCCGATCACATCCCAGATCTTTGGGTGTGAAACTTTTTCTTCGCATGTGTCCTTTTGTGCCGTAACCATGGAAAATCTTCATCATTTAACGGGATGCTCGGGTCAATATTCACTGTGAATGGAGAAATTTCATCAAACTTTTCATAATCTTCGACTTGTCTGTCTTGTCATCCACTCCCACGATGTTTCTCTTCCCGTAAAGAACTATGTGCCGCTTTGGCTCATCGTACGATGCATTCGCTTCCTTATCTTTTCTTTTCTTGGCTTGGTAGACATGTCCTTCACATAGAAAACCTGTGCCACATCATTGGCTAGGACGAATGGTTCGTCTGCATACGCAAGATTGTTGAGATCCTTTGTTGTCATTCCGTCTGCGGGTCTTCCGTTACCCGCCTCGTGTCATATTGACCCATTTGCACGAAACAAAGGGACCTTTAAACCACGTCGATAGTCAAGTTCCCATATGTCCTGTATATAACCATAATATGTTTCCTTTCCCGTCTTGGTTTCTGCATCAAAGCGGACACTACTGTTTTGGTTGGTGCTCTTCTTATCTTGGGCGATCGTGTAAAATGTATTACCATTTATCTCGTACCCTTTGAAAGTCATTATATTCAAAGATGGTAACTGGGACAGCAAGTACAGGTCATCTTCAATAGAGGTGTCATGCCCTTGGAGATGCTTCCTTCTGGCCTAGCACGGTTATGAACATATTTCTTTAAGACTCCCATGAACCTCTCAAAGGGGAACATATTGTGTAGAAATACAGGACCCAAAATGTTAATCTCTTCAAGATAGGTGAACTAGGGCGTGCGTCATGATGTTGAAGAAGGATGGTGGGAACACCAACTCGAAACCGACAAGACATTGCACCAAATCATTCTGTAACCTTGGTATGATTTCTCGAGCGATTACCTTCGAGAGATTGCATTGAGAAATGCACATAGCTTCACAATGGCTAATCGAGCGTTTTCGGTAGAAGCCCCTCAATGCAGCCGGAAGCAGTTGCGTCATAATCACGTGGCAGTCATGAGACTTTAGGTTCGGAACTTTTCTCTGCCATGTTTATTATTCCCTTTATATTCGATTTAGAAGCCGACGGTACCTTAATCTGAGCAGGCATTCAAAGAAGATTTCCTTCTCTTCTTTGGTAAGAGCGTAGCTTGCATGACCCGATATATGCCGTCTTCTCCGTGCATACGTTGCTGGTCCTCCCGTGCCTCAGGTGTATCTTTTGTCTTCCCATACACGCCCAAGAAGCCAAGCAGGGTCACGCAAAGATTCTTCGTCACGTGCATCACGTCGATTACGGAGCGGACCTCTAGGTCTTTCCAATATGGCAGGTCCCAAAATATAGATTTCTTCTTCCACATGGGTGCGCGTCCGTCAGCGTCCTTTGGAACAGGTTGTCCGCCAGGACCCTTTCCAAATATCACCTTCAAATCCTTGACCATATCATGTACATCAGCACCAGTACGGTGGCGAGGCTTCGTCCGGTGATCCGCCTCACCTTTGAAATGCTTGCCTTTCTTTCTTACGGGATGCCTGCTCGGAAGAAATCGACGATGTCCCAGGTACACATTCTTCATACAACTATTCAAATATATACTGTCGGTATTGTAAGTGCATCTAGTGCCCCTTAGTGATTTTGGTGTATTGAAGACTTATAGGTTAAGTAACTAATGCGTTTGTGAGTGTACACAGGTCTATAAGTCTATGAGGAGTTTGATATTTACAGAGAAAGTCGACCCTAAAATGAATTTCTTCAATGAAGAATTTGATATTCGAAGACTTTTCAAGACTTTGAAAGTGAAGAAATTGGTGTGATTTCGAAGACTTGGTAATCGCTTGAGGAATATGAAGCGTGAAGACTTTGTTTTCGTAGTTTCATTTTCTCTTTCTTGAGTCATAGGAAACACCGTCATTGTTAAAGGGGTCGAGGAAATACTAAGGAAAAATTTCCATTTGATGCTCAACTCAAAATCCTCACCTACCAATCCCTTGAGTGAAGCCTTTGGAAATCTCATACAGTTCAGTCAATTTCTTGAGGATGAGACGAAGCTCTTCAGTCCTCGAGGAATTTGTTTCGGCGAGGAGTTAGGAATTCGCCAAAGGCGAATTGCCTACGAAGGAGGAACATGATAGCCCCGAGGAATTTGATGTTCCAATTTCCGACCGTTTCTGTGTCTGCTTGGCCACCTGTCCCAAAATATCTCCACCTAACGGTCATATCATTTAAGGGCATTTATGTCTTATCATGTCGGGCTGCTCCCGAGGCTATAAATAGCCGCCCCTACAACCACTAGTTGGTTGGCTGCTCCGAGAGAACTTGACACTTGTCATTTGAGAGCAACCCATCCTCCGAGGACTTTGAGTGAAAATCATCAAGTGAGGAAAAACCCAAAGTGAGGAAAACCCAAAACCAAACCCCAACAAACCCAAAGTGATTGAGCATCATGAAGAAATTGATCCAGCGTGGATCCGACGCTTTTACCTTTGAAGACTGTGCTTCTTCCAGACGGTTAGGCGTCACGGTCTAGAACATCCAAGAGGAATTGTGGATCGCCGAGTGACCAAGTATGTGAAGGTTTGGAAGTCGCTCAAGACTTACCACGAGTGATTGGACGAGGTCTGCGTGACCTTAGTTCAAGGAGAATACGGTGAGGACTTGGTGTCTGAGCTGCGTGCTCAAGGATCGGGTGTCCGGGACTGCGTGTCCTCGAGTTTAAATACTCAGCCGCTCCAACCAGACGTACAACTGAGACAGCAGTTGGAACTGGTCTACCAAATCATTGTCTTCACCAACCTAACTGGTTCTATTTCCTCAACCCTTTCATTTCCTCATTACTATGTTGAGTGTTTGTCATATCGTGTTTGAAGACTTTGGTCAAGACTTTCTCAATTTCCTCAGTTCAATTTCTTGATCTGTTTGTCTTCATCTTGTGTTATCCTGTGATTACGCTTTCTGTACTCTGTGATTGTCTCCATTTCATCATGATGACTAGGCTTGTAATCTGTTATGCTTACTTCTGAGTACTTATTCCGCTGCATGTATTTCTTCGCTAAGGAATTTCCTCACCGGCAAATTCCTCAGTGAAGAATTTGTAAAATTCATAAAAATCGCCTATTCACCCCCCCTCTAGTCGATATAACGCACTTTCAATTGGTATCGAGCAAGGTACTCCTTGTTCGTGTGATTTTAGTTTAACCACCGGAGTTTTAGTTATGTCGACCGCAGGTATGATCAAGGTCTCAGCAGGGTGTCCTACCTTGATGGGACGGACTACCCTCATCGAAGAACAAAATGCGAATGCATCTTGAAGCAATTGACAACGATCTCTGGTATGTTGTGACAAAAGGTGTTTCCTCAGTCACACCCTCTCTGAATGATGCTGATGTGAAGAGATTCAAGCAACTCGATTCTCAAGCGAAGAATATCATATGTGGCCATCTGAGCAAAGGTCAATATGGAAGAGTGAGTGCTTTGGAATCTGCCAAACTCATCGGGACAGGCTGTCCAAAGTAAATGAAGGTGTTTCAACTCAGCGTGACTCTCGAGTTGATGTTCTTCGAATCTCTTCAACCGCTTCAAAAGACTCGACAACGAAAATGTTCAACAAACCTTCGATCGCCTCACCGACATCTCAAATGAGCTTCAAGCACTGGTGCCACCGACATCACCGACCATGAGGTGGTGAAGAAATTGCTAAGATCGCTTGATTCCTCATTTGACACTCGCGCGATGATACAAGAACGAGCTGACTACAAGTCTCTTGATCCTGCTGATATCCTCGAAGGCTAAATACTCACGAGTTCCACTTTAAAAGAGAGATCTCTATGGTTACGGCTATGGAAAACACGTGCCCTCAAGGCCAAGGCTGAATCTGAATCGAGAGTGAAGAATCTGGTAGTAGCCTTGGAGATCTGAAGAATTTGGCGAGAGCTAGCATCGCTCGTGAAGAAATTCCAGAAATTCACAAGGCGTGGTCGTTTTGGAAAATCCTCAAGAAGCGGTGATTCCTCATATAGTGACTATAAGCGAAGACTTTGCCACAAATGCAAGAAACCTGGTCACTATATCCAAGATTGTCCTCGATGGGAAAAGGAATTAAGAAAGAAGAAACACAAGGATTACAGTTCGATGGCGTGAAGAAGAAGAAGAAATCATCAAAATCTTCATCATCAAAATCCTCAAAGCCTTCTTCTCACAAGAAGAGCAGCTCCAAAAGGCTCGGGCATTCATTGGCAAGGAAATGGACTCAAGCTGAATCTGAGGAAAATGAGGAAGAGGAGGAGTCTCAAGAATCCGAATCTGGTGTGGCTAGTCGGCTCTTGCTCGCTTATGTTAGCAAGTCCATCTTCAACTCAAGAAACTGACTCCACCGACAAACCTGATGAGGAAAATGATGACTACGCTCCCACCTATTGCTTCATGGCAAAAGGTGCCAAGGTACTCAATTACACCTCCTCTGAATCTAGTGAAAATGAATCTGATGAGGATCTCAAGCCCAGCTACTCTAAACTTGCTAAAATTGCTATAAAGCAACAAAGGGCTTTTGAAAAGGTTCAAAACATGCTAGATAAGAGTGATGATATGTTAGGTGAAGAAATGGATCGCACTCAAGCCCTGACTGAAAATCTTCAGAGAGTTCAGTCTAGGCTTGACAGCCTTCAAGGTCATCATAACACTCTCCTATCTGATCATGAGAAACTTTCTTATGAATTTCTTCAAAGAAAGCAAGATCTTGAGAAGCTAAGAGCGAGTTATGAAGATCTTCAGAAGGAGCGCGATTCATTACTTGCTCAACAAATCAGCGCTTCTCAAGAAGAATTTATTCCTCCATGCTTAAAGTGCATTGAACGTGAATCTGCTAATTCTTCACCTGGATGTTCAAATGCTTCAACTGTTACAAATTCTTCACCTGCCTCTGCTATCACTAATTCCTCATCTGAGGACATTGCTAGTATCACTGACGATGCAGGGCTGAAGGAATTGTACATGACAGGCATGTACAAAAGCCTCAAAGGGCATCAGACTCTTTGTGATGTGCTTAAAAAGCAGATCCTCAATAGGAACCCTAGGAAAGAGGGTATTGCCTTTGAGAGAAAACTCAATGCTGATGGAGCGTCTTTGGAAGCCCGAGCAGTATCCCAAAACCTCATGGGTTGCTGCAAAGGACCTCCAGATTGATTCATCTACCTTATCTGGTTTTACATGTGAATTTCCTCATTCTGATGATGAGTCATTTGACTCAAACTATAAACTGTTCAAAAATCAGAATGGTGAAGTATTTGCTAGATATGTTGGCACTAACCTGCAGAACGGTCCCCTATGAAGAAAATCTGGGTTCCCAAGCAGTGCCTTGAAAATCTTCAAGTGAATGTCCTCATGACACCACCTGTGAAGAAAAGGAACCCCAGATCAAATTCTTCATATGGACAAAATTCTTCATATGGATCCAAGTCCTCATATGGACCAAATTCCTCACGTGGATCAAATTCCTCAAAAGGATCAAAGTCCTCATATGATTATCATCGTGCTAATAACTCTGTTTCGCAGGGTAGAGCTAAGGGCTATGAATATGTGCATTATTCTTCAAACCAATATGTTCATAAGTCCTCAAAGAATTTCTCTGCTTATTCATATGCTTACCCTAACCCCTCTTATGTGAAACGAAATGGTTTGGCCTCTATGCCACCATTCTCATATGGTGCTCGCAGAATGATGAACTCTTTGCCACCCCTTCAGATGTGGGTGGTGAAGAAAAAGAACTAATCTCTTCTGCAGGGTCAGGTCTCCAGACGTGTCTTAAACGTCTGAAGAATTTGCTGGGGGCCTGACAAATTGCCTGAAAGGACGCAGGCTAATCATGATGAAATGAACTTTCATTTCACACGTCCTCATACTACTTATCTGATTGATCTTTGTCGATGAAATTCATCGATGAACTTGATATCATATTCTTCACTGATGAAGTATATGAGATCGTAAGTTGTACTAATTCATCTGCAGGATGATCAACCCAAAGCCACTGAGTGGGTTCTCGATAGTGGATGTACAAATCACATGACTGGTGACAAGAATCTATTGATGGATGCTCCCTTATCACCGTCTCATCTGAAGCACATCATCTTTGCTGACAAAGGCAAAAGTCAGGAAATCTTCAAACGATTTTCCTCGAGGGCTTCAACCAACTTTGGTGTGAAGATCAAGCACATCAGAAGTGACAATGGAACTGAGTTCAAGAATTCTGGTCTTGATGATTATCTTGATGAACTTGGTATTACTCATGAGTTATCTGCTCCTTATACTCCTCAGCAAAATGGCGCGTGGAGCGCAAGAACAGAACTCTTGTTGAGATGGCTCGCACTATGCTTGATGAGTACAAAACGCCATGATCGTTTACGGATTGAAGCAATTGACACTGCGTGCCACATCATCAACAGAGTATATCTTCACAAATTCTTCAAGAAGACTGCCTATGAACTCCTCACGACAAGAAACCCAATGTAAGTTATTTCAAAGTCTTCGTGCTAAATGCTGGATTAGAGATCCTCACCACACCTCTAAATTTGCACGAAAGCACATGAAGGTTTTATGCTTGGTTACGGAAAGGACTCGCACACCTACAGTAGTCTTCAACATCACTCTTCACAAGATTGTTGACTTGTAGATGTGCGGTTCGATGAAACTAATGGCTCGCAAAGAGAGCACCTACCTTCGTGTTAGACGAACCAGCACCGAGGATTCTATCAGGTTCAAGGCAACCGAGGATGTCATTCCTCATCAAGAAACTGCTGAAGAATTCATTCCAGACGCTGAAGAACGCCGAGTGATGCACTGAAGATAATCTTTGAAGAAAATGGTCTTTGAGGAAAATGGTCAAATTCCTCGAAGACAACCAGCTCATCCTCGCGTTGCAAAAGAAGTGCAAGTTGACAAGATCATCGATGACATTGAGCGCCAGTCCTCTCACTCGCTCAAAAGCTTCACACTTATCTAACTTTTGTGGGCACTATGCTTTTGTCTCTATCACAGAGCCCACTAAGGTAGATGAAGCATTTCGAGCCGAGTGGATTCAGGCTATGCAAGAAGAATTACATCGATTCGAGCTCAACAACGTCAGGGAACTGGTCAAACGTCCAGATCCTCGCAAGCATAATATCATTGGCACAAAGTGGATCTACCGCAACAAGCAAGATGAAAATGGTCTTGTGGTGAGGAATAAGGCACGACTAGTAGCTCAAGGCTACACGCAGGTTGAAGGAATTGATTTCAATGAAACTTTTGCACCTGTTGCTAGACTTGAGTCTATTCGCATATTACTCGCCTATGCTAACCATCACAATATCACTTTATATCAAATGGATGTGAAAAGTGCATTCCTCAATGGTAAGCTTGAGGAAGAAGTATATGTTGCTCAACCCCCAGGTTTTGAAGATCCAAAGAATCCTGACAAAGTCTTCAGACTAAATAAGGCCCTCTATGGCCTCAAGCAAGCCCCTCGGGCGTGGTATGATACATTGAAGGAATTCTTCGTGAAGAATGGCTTCACACCCGGTTCACTCGACCCTACTCTCTTTACTAAATCATATGATGGTGAACTGTTTGTGTGCCAAATATATGTTGATGATATTATCCTTGGCTGTACTAACCAACGTTATAGTGATGAATTTGCCTATATGATGAGTGAAGAATATCAAATGTCTATGATGGGAGAGTTGAAATTCTTCTTAGGTCTTCAAATTAAATCAACAACACAATGGCATATTCATATCTCGGAGAAATACCTCAAAGATGTCCTCAAGAAATTCGCATGCAAGATTGCAAAGGTGTCAAAATTCCTATGCCCACAAATGGCCATCTATGCAATCGATGAAAATGGTATTGACTTGATCACAAGGTATACCTCTCCATGATTGGTTCTTTATTGTACTTATGTGCATCTAGGCCAGATATAATGCTTAGTGTTTGCATGTGTGCCCGATTTCAAGCTACACCAAGGAATCACACCATAAGGCTGTGAAGCATATTCTTGATATCTAGCTCACACACCAACACTAGGATTATGGTACCCCAAGGGCTCTACTTTTGATCTCATTGGATATTTCGACTCGACTATGCTGGTGATCGTGTGGACCGCAAGTCAACATCTGGTACTTGTCATTTCCTCGGACGATCTTTGGTGCGTTGGTCCTCAAGAAACAGAACTGCGTATCACCGTCCCATCGCAGAAGCTGAATATATTGCTGCTGGCTCATGTTGTGCTCAATTACTATGGATGAAGCAAACCCTCAAGGACTACGGCATCAACGTGAAGAATGTGCCTCTCTCGTGACAATGAGAGTGCCATCAAGATTGCTCACAACCCAGTTCAGCACTCGAAGACAAAGCACATTCAAATTCGTCATCATTTTCTTCGTGATCATGTGTTGAAGGGCGACATCTCCATCGAGCACGTGAAGACTGAAGAACAGCTAGCTGATATCTTCACTAAGCCCTTGGATGAGAAGAGATTTAGCAAGTTGCGGTGTGAGCTAAACATCTTAGAATCTTCGAATGTACTTTGAATAAGCACACATCCTAACACTCATGCAAAATTGATGACTTAGATGTGCAACACATGAAGAAACGTTTTTCTTCAATCAATGAAGAATAACACTCTAAATGTGAAGAAATTAATGAAGAATTTGATTCTCAGAACCCTACGAAAATTGTACGCGGTGTCTGAAATCATCATTCTTATACGGTGGGTCACGCCACCACCAAAGTTGAAAATCTTCAATTTGAGTTTTTCCTCAGTCTTTGAAATTCTTCAGTTTTTGAAATTCTTCAGTTTTCAAATTCTTCAGTTTTTCAAATTCTTCAACTTTGCAAATTCTTCACTGTTTCCGTCGTCTTTCTTCATTGGCTATATATATATATGGATTTATGTCCTCTACAGCATTCACTTATGGCTATTTCTTCAAGTCGCTTTTTCTGCTAAGTGAATGTGATCGGACCCTTCCCCTCTATGCTATACTCAACCCAATCCATTCACAAATTCTTCATGTGCGTTCTACTTTGAAACTTGTTCAAATTCTTCACTGTGTCCTTGACAGCTGAAGAAATTGCGAACGGAACTTTTAAAACGAATCTTATCCAAACTTCGATTTTACCGCTCAAACCGTTCCGCATCCCACGATGCATTATTATATCCACCCACGATCGCACACGATCTCCACTACCATGACGTGGGTGACACACGTCGTGAGAAGGAAGCGGTCAGGCACGTTCGTCCTAAATCTTGGACGAGCCGCTTTTCACCGTGCTATAAATACCCCTCTCTCCCTTCCTCACTCTTTTACTCCGCTCGATCTCTCCCACTCGAGCTCCTCGAAACCCTAGCGCCGCCGCTACTCCATCGTCGCCGGTGAGGAAAAGCTTCACTGCCTTGACCTCTTCGCCGACGTACTCGCGCCGACCGTGGAATTTCCTCACTCCGCCGTCGCCGTAGCTGATTTCCTCTGCCAAGTTAGGGCGGAGAAGATCTGAACGGACGAACTTCTAAACTGTTCATCTCAGTTCGTCGTGTTCTTCACTTCGGGTAAATTAAAAGTTACTTTTATTTACTCGCTTTGATTCTCAAATTTTCTTCAAATTCTTCAAAGGTGTTTATTTCAAATTCTTCACACATATGAACACCTCAAATCTCTTGACTCATTTCTCTAAGCAATGATTTTCTTCAAGATTCCTCAATTGTGTGGATCTTCGATCTATACAACTCTGGAACCTAAGATAAAGAACGCTTATTGAAATTCTTCAAGGCTCATCTGGTCAAAATCCTCAAACTTGTTCTTTTTGAAAAACCCTCTGAGAACGCATATGACCTCTTCAAATTCCTCGCACCTATACTCTGTTCACAGGTACAAATGTCCGCTGCTGAATCCCTAGGTTCTCATCAACTTAACTCATTTGCAGCGTTCCTCGAAGAAAAACTGCAAACTTCTTCAGAGAATTCAATTGTTCAATTTCCTCACCTGAAGAAAATGGCAGATGGTAAGAAGCCGCAGAAGGGAGGAAAGAAACCCGAGGTCATGACAGCATTCGAAATCCCTGAGGAAATATATGCTGACTATTGCACACCGATGAGGAAAGCAAAACCAACGCAAGGTGCGATTCAGAAAATTGAACGGAGATGGGCACGGAATGGAAGGAATACCGCTATGTTACACCTAAGTACATGAAGAAATTCGTTAAATCCTCCATGCCCAAGAGCTCCTTTGGCACCGGGCCAAATAGCTGATCCCACTAGCGCCAAACGCGGTGAGGACTTTCACGATGAGTGGGCTAAACGCCAAGCTTGTTGGCTAAGCAAGCAAAGGAAGCGTGAAGAAATTCAATGAGGATTCTGCGCTGCTGCTGCCATCGAGGTCTCGCCAAGCCGAAGAAATCGATGCAAAAGAAGTCTGCGAATAAGCCAAGTGCTTCTTCATCATGCCCTCACGGCCAAGTTCCTCAGCAGCTCCTTCCAGGCAAATTCCTCAGCAACAAATTCCTCACACCACTGCTGTTCCATCAAAGTCCTCACTGCTCCGTCCAAACCTTCAGTTCAGTGCACTGGCCACTTGTCAAAGGACTGCTGGTTTTTCAATTGCCTCAGGCACCTCTGCAAATTCCTCAGCAGCTTTCAATTCTTCATCTGGCCCGACTCTGCTGAAGACAAAAGCAACAGCTGGACGTGGTCCTCGGCCTAGCCCAAGGAAGAAACAGCTTGTCGTCCACGTGCCATCTGATGATGAGGCATCTGATGAAGAACTTGAAGAAATCATCAGAGACCGTCAATCTAGAGCCGCAAGAGCCAAGGGAACAGCTGTGCCACTGCTTTTGGACCCAAAGAAAGTCCTCGATTTCATCGACCTCTGGCACAACGATCCCAATACCCCTCTGCCTGATCTTCCTTTGACACCTGGTCAAAGTCATATGTTGACTCACTTCATTGCTGAAGAAAAATGGAAGTTCGAGAAGGCGAAGGAAATCAAGAAGGCTCAATACAAGAAGGAGAGGTTCTTGAAGAAAAATGTAGTCAAGATGACACCTGAGGAACTTCTTCAAGTCCAAACTGAAATTCAGAACCTCAGCAAGAACTTTGACACATACTATGCTGATTGGCAAGTAGTCAAGACCAAATTCGTCAATCTGACGAAGAAACTCTACTGTTGCTGCACCCGAGCAACATGAAAATCCTCAGTGAAGCATCTGCTCAGCCTAGTGAAGAAAATGCCAAGAACGCTGAAGCTCAACCTCTTTGAAGAAAATGCTGATACCAGGCTGATGAAGAAATTCCAGCCACCGAAGAAATCGCCAGGCACCCACTAGTGGTGCGCTCAAGAAATTGTCCAAGACAGAGGCTGCATCAGTTGCTCTCAAGAAACTGCCCAAATTCCTCAGCTCCTCCAGCGCCAACTCCCACTCCAATTCTTCCATCTGCTTGGATGTGAAGAAAACAAAAGGCTGGAACGAGCTGCTGTGAAGAAGAGAAAAGCATCAGCTGCGTCGATTCTTCTACTGTGAAGAAAATGAAGCCAATGACCAGCTCGATTGAGAACCCGATTGATGCTATTCCAATTTCCTCCATACCTTCAAAGGAAGTGGTTCCTTTGGAGAAGAATATGAAGTGCCAACCGGATCGATGAAGAACATCAATCTCTGCTCTCGAGAAAATTGATGAAGAAATTGAAGTGGAAGCTGTCCCTTCAACCCGATTATTCCTCATCGGACCATGAAATTCCTCAAGATGGTGCTGAGGAAATTGAAAACGAAGATGTGGATATTGGATGCACCACTCCAGTAATCAATGATGACTTTTGGGAAAATCAGCATCCTAATACTCCGCTCTTCACCCCGCTTCAACAAGTTCCTCACTCCCCTGCACAGACTGTCCAGATCGACTCTGAAGAAAATCAACCCACGAGTCCTGTGCATGAAGAAATTCCAGCCACTAGCGCTGATGAAACTGCTGCTGCTGCTGCTGAAAATCCTCAGACTGCACAAGTTGAGGACCAAGAAATTCCTCAAGCTGAAGAACCTGAACTTACGGTTCCAGAGGTGGTGATGCAACTGACTGACACCCCTCTGCCAAAGCAGAAGAATCCGTTCTCGACAAAGCAAAAGTTCAAGGCTAAGGATTTCTTTGCTGAGCATGTGTTCTTCACTGAATATAATCCCTATGATTCTGCTCGGATTAGGAAGAGGCGCTTCTGGACTGCCAGTCAAGCCAACTTCTATTCCTCAGTGCTTTTCAACAAGGACAAAATCTTCGATCATGCTCATATTCCTCATGTGGATATGGAGTCGCTGCCTGGCTTTGAGCCCGTCCTAAGTGTTCTTCACGATGCAGGTCTTCTAAACTTCTGCACTGATATTTGTGATTGGAACGAAGAGCTAATTCTTCAGTTCTATGCAACCCTGCACATCACCGGAGATGCTGAAGATGTAACTTCATGGGTCTTAGATTGGATGACCGAAAACACTCACTACAAGGCACCAGCAAGTGAATTGCTTCGTGCCCTACCACTCAGTCCTCCGCTTGATGGTGCACGTCGCATCTATGAAGAAAAGGAACTTTCAAATCACTATATGCAAGTGCTAATGAAGCCTTTGAAACCAAGGCAAGCTCCAAGGACCAAATTCCTCGTCAAGGAATTATTATATGTGCCTCGAACAGTCTATCGAATTCTGACGAAGACTATGAGTCCTATCAAAGGTCACGACTCGAACGATGAAGAAGTCGTTGGCATCATGAAGAATATGCTTTTCAACATCATCCATGGTGTTCCCGTCAATTTCCATGATTTCTTCATGAGGACTCTGGCTAACATTGCCATGTCACCTTTTGAGCTGAAGCCTTATGCGCCTTGGATTATGAGATTCATCAGGTCAAGATCTTCACTGAATTACAAAGCTGATACGTTGAACCACTGCAGCTATCTGCCCCCGATTGAAGTCCTCAAACGGCCAATTGCCTCAGCTGATGAAAAGGGAAAGGCTGCTGCTGTGATAGATGAAGGCATTCGTCCATTGGATGGACAGTTTCGCAAAGCAGCATCTTACTCCACCAATGATGACTCTGCCACACATGACTCAGCAGCAAATACCTCAGTTAAGCAAAGTCCTCAAGCTACTGCACCCAGGGTGATGACTGATCGTGAATTACTCCTCAGTCTTCATCAGAAGGCTGATCGCAATCAAAAGTGGGTCAAACGTCAATTTGGTACTCTTCTTTACAACATGACCTCAACTCACAATGCGGTGAAGAAAAACCACTACTATCTTCATGAAACCTTCAAGCGCACCTGGGCTGTTCTTTCACATGTATACAATGAAGAAGAACTGAAATCAATGGGTCTCAAGGAAGAATTTGACTGGTCTGCACCTCCTCCAAAGAAATTCAAGAAGGTCAAAGTTCCTTCCTTGGTGGCCAGCTCCTATTCTTCATCTCGCGACACTGATGAAAATGAAGATTTGGAAGACACTGCTGCTGGTCCTACTTCGACGAACAACCCCGACAATGCTGGCGCTCCGTCTTCAACTTGAAATTCTTCAAGAGCGTTAGTCCTCAGTTTCGATCCTTTTGGTCATTCGATGACAAAGGGGGAGAAATTTGAGTTAGTCTTCAAGCGGGTCTCGTTTTGTCTATATACAGTATCTTATTAAGTTACAACTCTCGTTCTTCTGAAACCTTTTATTGGATCGAGTTGTAATCTTAAACCCGATGGTGCTTTGATACTTTTGATGCATTATGCTTTTGCTCTATGCTCTGATTACAGTAGTGTTGATATGCTTTGATCTTTGTTATGCTCTGATCCTCGTGAGCTCGTTGAAAATCTTCAAATTGATTTGGGATCTGATACTCATGAAGAGTTTCAAATTCCTCATACGCATTGGGCTCTGATACTCTTTATGCATTATTTTGCATGCTCTGCATATCATCAAGCACCATATTTCATCATGCATTTCAAATTCTTCATATTATATGTTAAATGCGTGTATGAATTACAAGATATAGGGGGAGATCTCCATGATTCAATTCTTCAAATGTGCATTGCCTCAAAAGCAATTTCCTCACTATGCACATCTTCAGGGGGAGTTCTTCTATATCTTGCAATCAAAATCCTCATTATCAGTAATTACACTTCATATGTTTATCCCCGTTGAAAACTTAACTCAGATTGTCATCAATCACCAAAAGGGGAGATTGTAAGTGCATCTACTGCCCTTAGTGATTTTGGTGTATTGAAGACTTATAGGTTAAGTAACTAATCGCTTGTGAGTGTACACAGGTCTATAAGTCTATGAGGAGTTTGATATTTACAGAGAAAGTCGACCCTAAAATGAATTTCTTCAATCAAGAATTTGATATTCAAGACTTTTCAAGACTTTGAAAGTGAAGAAATTGGTGTGATTCTCAAGACTTGGTAATCGCTGAGGAATATGAAGCGTGAAGACTTTGTTTTCGTAGTTTCATTTTCTCTTTCTTGAGTCATAGGAAACACCGTCATCGTTAAAGGGGGTCGAGGAAATACTAAGGAAAAATTTCCATTTGATGCTCAACTCAAAATCCTCACCTACCAATCCTTCGAGTGAAGCCTTTGAAATCTCATACAGTTCATCAATTTCTTCAAAGGATGAGACGAAGCTCTTACAGTCACCGAGGAATTTGTTTCGACCGAGGAGTTAGGAATTCGCCAGTCGAATTGCCTACACAAAGGAGGAACATGATAGCCCCGAGGAATTTGATGTTCCAATTTCCGACCGTGTCTGTTGCTTGCGCCACCTGTCCCAAAATATCTCCACCTAACGGTCATATCATTTAAGGGCATTTATGTCTTATCATGTCGGGCTGCTCCCGAGGCTATAAATAGCCGCCCCTACAACCACTAGTTGGTTGGCTGCTCGAGAGAACTTGACACTTGTCATTTGAGAGCAACCCATCCTCCGAGGACTTTGAGTGAAAATCATCAAGTGAGGAAAACCCAAAGTGAGGAAAACCCAAAACCAAACCCCAACAAACCCAAAGTGATTGAGCATCATCAAGAAATTGATCCCGCGTGGATCCGACGCTTTTACCTTTGAAGACTGTGCTTCTTCCAGACGGTTAGGCGCCACGGTCTAGAGCATCCAAGAGGAATTGTGGATCGCCGAGTGACCAAGTATGTGAAGGTTTGGAAGTCGCTCAAGACTTACCACGAGTGATTGGACGAGGTCTGCGTGACCTTAGTTCAAGGAGAATACGGTGAGGACTTGGTGTCCTGAGCTGCGTGCTTTCGGTGGTTGGGTGTCCGGGACTGCGTGTCCTCGAGTTTAAATACTCAGCCGCTCCAACCAGACGTACAACTGAGACAGCAGTTGGAACTGGTCTACCAAATCATTGTCTTCACCAACCTAACTGGTTCTATTTCCTCAACCCTTTCATTTCCTCATTCTTCGTGTTGAGTGTTTGTCATATCTGTGTTTGAAGACTTTGACTGAAGACTTTCTCAATTTCCTCAGTTCAATTTCTTCAGTCTGTTTGTCTTCATCTTGTGTTATCCTGTGATTACGCTTTCGGTACTCTGTGATTGTCTTCATTTCATCATGATGACTAGGCTTGTAATCTGTTATGCTTACTTCTGAGTACTTATTCCGCTGCATGTATTTCTTCGCTAAGGAATTTCCTCACCGGCAAATTCCTCAGTGAAGAATTTGTAAAATTCATAAAAATCGCCTATTCACCCCCCCTCTAGTCGATATAACGCACTTTCAGGTATCATCCAAACAGTGCGTGCATCCGCGGTATCCCTTGTTTGTCTGTCCTGCAAGGTTACTGAGAGCAGGCCAATCATTGATGGTCACGAACAGCAACGCCTTTAGGTCAAATTTTTCCCCCATGTGCTCATCCCACGCACGTACACCTGTTCCATTCCACAGTTGTTAGAGTTCTTCAACTAATGGCCTTAGGTACACATCAATGTCGTTGCCGGGTTGCTTAGGGCCTTGGATGAGCACTGGCATCATAATGAACTTCCGCTTCATGCACAACCAAGGAGGAAGGTTATACAAACATAGAGTCACAGGCCAGGTGCTATGGTTGCTGCTCTGCTCCCCAAAAGGATTAATGCCATCTGCGCTTAGACCAAACCATACGCTCCTTGCATCATCTGCAAACTCCTTCCCGCATTTCTTTCAATTTTTCTCCACTGCGACCCGTCATTTGGTACTCTCAACTTTCCGTCTTTCTTACGGTCTTCTTCGTGCCATCGCATCGCTTTGGCATGCTCTTTGTTTTGGAACAACGTTTCAACCGTGGTATTATAGAAGAATACCACATCACCTTGGCAGGAATCTTCTTCCTCAAGCGCGCCTCGACATCACCATGCTCATCGCGGCTGATCTTATAGCGCAATGCACCACATACCGAAAGCGCTCAAATCCTCGTACTCACCGCGGTAGAGGATGCAATCATTAGGGCATGCATGTATCTTCTCGCACCTCTAACCCTAGAGGGCAGACAGCCTTCTTTGCTTCAGACGTATTCTCGGGCAATTCGTTGTCCTTTGAAGCATATCCTTTATCATTACCAGCAACTTTCCAAATCCCTTGTCGATACACCATTCTCGCCTTCCATTGCAGCAATTCCAGCAGTGGTGCCTAGCTTTTTCTTGTCACCCACGCAATTCGGGTACAACAATTTTTGTGATCCTCTAACATGTGCTGCAACTTCTTCTTCTCCAAATCACTTGCGCAGTTTCTCTTTGCATCGGCAATGGCCCGACCTAGATCATCAACGGGCTCATCTGATGCCTCTTCTTCAGCTTCTTCCCACTTTGCCGGCCCAACTTCTTCCCGCATTACCGGCTCAGCTTCTTCCCCCATTGTTGTATCATCGTATTCAGGGAACCCATGGCCAGGATAGCTGTCGTCGTCCTCTTCTTCTTCATTGTCTTCCATCATAACCCCTCTTTCTCCGTGCTTGGTCCAAACATTATAGTGGGGCATGAAACCAGACTCAAACAGGTGGACGTGAATGGTTCTTGACGTAGAGTAATTGCGACCATTCTTACAGCCAGCACATGGACAAGGCATAAAACCATCCGCCCGCTTGTTTGCCTCAGCCGCAAGCGAGAAAAGTATGCACGCCTCAACGAACTGGGAGAGCATCGGTCATCGTACATCCATTGCCGGCTCATCTTCATTACACAACACCGAATAGACCAAATTAATACAAGTTCATACATAAAGTTCATACAACACTTAAATGCAACAAACAAATAACTCTCTAGCTAAAGCATTTAAATGCAACAACAAATGCGATCAAGATCGCAACTAAGGTAACAATTGATCCAACAACATAATGATACCAAGCCTCACTATCGATGGCATATTTTCTAATCTTTCTAATCTTCAAGCGCATTTTCTCCATCTTGATCTTGTGATCATCGACGACATCGGCAACATGCAACTCCAATTCCATCTTCTCCCCCTCAATTCTTTTCAATTTTTCTTTCAAGTACTCGTTTTATCTTTCAACTAAATTTAACCTCTCGACAATAGGGTCGGTTGGAATTTCCGGTTCACATACCTCCTAGATAAAAATATCTATGTCAACTTGATGGGCATAATTTGTCATAAACACGAAATGCAACAAATAGTTTTAAAGAGAATATACCACATCCAGATCATAACAAGGACGAGGGCCGACGGGGACGGATATCAAAACCATGGCACTATGTATAAGAAACAACGACGGGTAAGATAATTATTATACGAGTAACTATATATCCAAATCACAGAAACATCAATTTTTATATAAAATTTCATGAACAAGAGGCTCACCACAAGGTGGTGCCGCTGACGGACAGTGCAGGCGATCGACGGTGGTTACTGACAGAGATTTAGAAGGCACTAAGTAAACCACACCTACATATGCAAACTAAGTGTTATTTTGACCTCAAATTGCATATAAATCAAATACTAGCACATATATATATTTCCTCCCAAATTGCTAAACTCACAAATTAATAACTATATGAACCAATGCAAGAGCTAATCTAGCAATGAGAGATGAAAGGACAAAGTTGCTAACCTTTGTGATCACTTGAATGGATGGGGGCCTTCAAATCTTGACAAATTTTGGGCAAAATGTGTGATGAGCTCGAGGGGAGAAGAGGAAGAACAGAGAGGAGAGGAGAGGGGAAAGGGGGAAGAACAGAGCGAGCTGGACGAAGGGTTTATATGACGGAGGACCTATAGTACCGGTTCATGGCACGAACCGGTACTAAAGGTGCTGGAGGGGGCCCAGACTGACAACATCCTGCCACCACCCTCATTAGTACCGGTTCGTGGCACGAACCGGTGCTAAAGGTTAGCCACGAACCGGTGCTAAAGGCTAGCCGTTGGAACCGGCACTAATGTATACATTTGTGCCGGCTTTATACAAACCGCACTAATGTGCTTCACGTTTGACCCTTTTTCTACTAGTGCTTGAGGCCTTAATGGCGGCGGCGGGAGGCCGGGCGAGCTACTTGCTCAGCTCATCCCGCTGGAACCGAGGGCCGGCGGGGATGGCCACATCAAGCGCGGCCCAAGGCCGCCGACGCGATGAGGGCCCCCAAGCACAGCAACGACATGAAGGAGCTCCTCCGGCTCTTGCAGGTCATCATGGCTGCGGGCGAGGAGGTTGGCGGAGGCCAGCGAGCTTCTCCCGTTAATCCCGCTTAGAATTGGGGCCACGCTGGGCTGGCCGTGTGCCCGTGTCCGATCTGTCCGAGGCCGCCGGCGCGAGGACGGTCAAGAGCAGAGCAGGACATGAGGGAGGTCCTCCAGCTCTGACCAGCGGCATGGGGAGGCCGCAGGCGCGAGGTAGAGCAATCAGCAAAGCAACATCGTGAGGGATGAGGGAGCTCCTCGGCTCGACTGCAGCGTGGGAAAAATTGGGCGAAAGATGATCGGTTCACACCTGAGCGAGAGGAATGCTGATGTGGTCGTTTCTTACGCTGGTCAGTTTCTGGTCGGTCCCGCTTGTAAGCCAGCAGTGGAACAATGACGTAGCTGATCTGCTGATGTGGATAGGCTGCATGTCAAGAGAAATCAAATAGTGAGGATGAACTATTTAGGTATTATAGATGAGAAACATGATGATTATGTATTGTCATGGCCATGGTAGTAATCTTTTTGGTTTACCTCATGTGACACCATGGGCATGGACACCATTGTTCCTTTCACATTAGTCGGTATAACTTGAGCGTTTGTTTGTGTCGAATCTATGGCATGCATAATAGGTCAAGTTACCACGATCTGAACAATCAATCATGAACGGGTTTTGCTTCAGCACACCACCTAACTGAATTAACGCTGAAGATTAAAACATACCATTTCCAATGAGAAGGCATAGTGGTCAACTAGTTAATTAATTGATCATTGTATTGTACATAATATTAACTCACTCTATAAACCCATTATATATGGATAGCCTGAACCCAAAGGTCATGTATGTATATTTTTCTAGCACAAGATGCACGCAGACACTCATACATACGCATATATAATCACTCTTATGAATGCACGCACACACATCCTACCACTATCAGGAGGGGTCAACATGAGCAGCGAGGCCAACATTATTAGGATAGCGAGAGCGGCCCGTTTGTAGTATTGTCGGCTCAATTTACCACAAGACGCCTCGCCAACCTAAGTTTCCACACAAAAAAAAGCTCAGGCTTTCTTTGGTTCATATGGTAGAAAATCATAGAAAATGAGGTGACATGCATCTCAAATCCTATGAGTAGGAATAGTAAAGGAGATGTCATTTGTTTCACATCAAAGGATTTTTTCCATTGAGCCTAGGCTAATGTTTATTTTCCTATGAAATGTAGAGGATAGGAAGAATTCTCCATAGGAATAGGATTTCATTCCTACGAACCAAAGGGCTCTATAGGAATTTTTCCTATAAAATCCTACCCTATGAAATTCCTACAAAATTCCTTCAATCCAAAGGAGGCCTCAACTCGAGGAGTAGCCGCCATGTAACGGCGGGCCAGCCTAGTTAACGCGAACTGAGGATGGGAAATCGGTTCGAGGACGCCTCGGTCGATCAAGATGATCTTGAGCGTTGAAGAGGTAGATCGACGGTAAAGCCTGTCAAATCACTATGAGAGGGCGAGGTGGTTGAGTATACTGTCTCTAAATACCTATACCGCATATAGCATCCAAATGACAGGAACATGGACATACTTGGAGGAACATGGATAAGTGTGTAAATATTGGCACATGTTTTGTTAAATTCGATCCTCTGGTCCAAATTAATTCAAGCAGATTCACTGAATCTAGACCGATTTATACAAAATATTGTCTAAATCTGCATTAATTAATTTGAAATGGGAGGAAATATTTTATGGTCAATTGTTTTTAATGTTCTAAATGCCACGATAGAAAGTCAGATTGACATTTATTAACTATTCTCTTTGTCCGAATACTTGTCATCAAAATGAATTAAAGAGAATGTATCTAGATACACCCCTTTGTCCATTTCGATGAAAAGTATTTTCGGACGGAGGAAGTATTAGACTAGAAAACATATCTACCACCATTACTGCTCTCGATTGTGTATGCATACATGGATTGCAATCGCTATGTAATATCAATCTTATGGACGACTATAGTACGAGATATTAAGCTGCTGAATTAATGGGCGGTCATGTATATATTTCCTAACGGCTATCAAATATACTAATTCCTATTGTATAATATTTCACCGTTCCAAACTAATTGACGCAGATTTGCTTAGATACGCATGTATCTACACACTAAAACATGTCTAGATACATGCTATCTAGATAAATGTGCGCCAATTAAGAAAAGAAGGAATATCAGTTAATGGTTGATGAAATTTAATGATAGAAAGTTCATCCCAGGCAGTATAAATAGACAAGGCTGCAGACCTTTCCGCTTACCACACCTTAAGTTATTCAATCAAAGCTTTCACAATGGCCTGCAAGATAGCAGTAGTCTTGTCTCTATCGGTATTAGCATTCTTCATCTGCCTTGGTAAGCAAATTATCCATGGTTTTATGGTTCTATGAAAAGTTGTACCCTCTCTATATAGTTCTAATGGGATGGTTTTGAAATTTACATCGGTACAGCTGAAGCTGGCTCATGCAGTGCATGTACAAGGTTCATCCTTACTATCATGGTAGGTGCGAGACAGATTATGACAACGACAATTGTCGAAGTGCTTGTAAAAATATGAGGCACCAAAGTACATGGGTGGTATGTGCCATGATGAACAATGCGTCTGTTATACCTGTTAATGATCGTCGGACTCTTCCAATCGTTGGGGCAGCCATGAAGATATATCACTTGTGCCTTGGTGGATACCATCATGGAGAGATTTGAGCCCTAGGAAGATTATTTTTGTTGTATCTGAATAAATTGGCAATGTATCAAACTATGCTTTAGCAAGTATCTTTTTCTGATGAGTTACAATTAAGAGTTTCCAATCAATTTATATTTTTCGCCTAATATCTTGTAGGCACCTATATAGGGTGGGTCTATTTTACTAACACCACTTAAGACCTTGTTCTATTATAACACTTTTTTATACTCCTAACAGTAGACCCCGAAACGACCCGAACACAGCAAAAACACTGAAGGAAAAAACCCACCAACCCACCCTCCCGGCCGCGCCATAAGGCCACCAGCCGACCAAGCTGCTAGGCACTTCTTCCTGCGAGACGCCACCAGTGCCGGATCAGGCCACCACAGGTTCCTGCGCCACCAACAACCCCAGATCACGCCGGATCCGGTCGCCCAAGGTCACCTACCACCTTCTTCTATTCCCCATCTTCAAGCACTACCATCTGGATGAGGAATCCCGACAACGTGAGGCCGCACCTTTCCCTCGTCAGCGATGCACATGGTTAGTGCTAGGGAAGGAGGAGGAACGCCTGGCCTCAGGGATCGTCGACGATGGTGGGAGATGGCCTGATGGGGCACCATGCCCGGGCGCAGCCCTACCTTCCCTGCATCAGGAATAAATGCGAGCACCAGGACATGAACCCTGGTGGATTGGGGATGTCACAGTCCCTCTAACCATCCAACCACAGGTTGGTTCGCAACTAACACTTCTACTCTGACTTGTGAACAAAAGTGTTCATTTTTCCCAAATGTGTGGTCCACTTTCAACACCCTGCACGCCTCCGCTCTATAGGACGGTGGTTGCAGGCGTGAAGTTCGCTTCGTTTGTCGCAAGCTATTGTGCGGAATGCCCAATTGTTTGTGGTTCGCTTGCAATATAAAAGATGCTTGTGGTTTGCTCGATATGTAATTGAAATTTTAGACATATGCAGTAGCATTAGTGCGAACCGGCAATAGCACTGTTCAGAGGTTCTTTAGTGCCGGTTCCACAACCGCACTAAAGTGTGGTCACTAGCCCCCCTCCCCTTTAGTACCGGTTCAGCACGAACCGGTGCTAAAGGCCAACCACGTGGCACGAGCCAGCTCGGGGCCGGAGTTTCAGTAGTACCGGTTGGTAACACCAACCGTACTAAATGTTTGTGGGTTTTGTTTTATTTTTATTTTTCAATTAAATTTGTGTTATCAATTTAATTCTTTTTCGCTTGCTGGTATTTTACGATACTACACATTGTACACGTTATGCATATATATATGTATATAAATAGAATTTCTAATAGAACCAATCATGCATATATATATATATATATATATCATCAATGTCTCACAAACCATCATATTAATTAATTCACACATACACACATATATAGCTATATACAATTTCTCCTACATATGCATGTTGCCTTTGAGCCAGTGGCATTAGCCTAATTGGTGCCTTCGAGCACGATGGGGCGGTAGCGGTAATAGTATTCTCCTTCGGATTTATGACCTGGTCAAGCAAAAATCCCGCTTATTTCCTCTTGAAGTGCTTCTACGCTCCGCTTTCTAGGAGCTTCCCGCACCTCCGTGAACTGTTAAGAAGGAGATCAATATGCATGTGTATTAGTTGTGTGACTAGATATCGATAATGGTGTAAAATTGTGAATAGTGTTTTGACAAGCGTATCCATTCCTGTCTTTCAGATCTGCTCCTTTCGACGCCATCATGTAATGTTCTCGCAAACACAGAATGCACACAGATCAGTCCCCGCTACCGCTTCGTGGCCTTTACGAGAATGGAATTTGATCAGATAATACTTAATCAAGCATGATAATTAAAGAGATGGCAGCTAGCTAGCTAGCTAGCTAGTACTACTTAATTACTTACCTTGGGTCGAAACCATTTAAGCTTTTGTTTCCATTCTCCCGGGGTCACGCTGATGAACCTTTCCCAAGCCCTGCCCGCCGACAAAGAAAATGAATAAAGGGGTTATTAAATAGTTCATATCATGAAAAATGATGAACTAAATAGGCCGAGATATATAGTTAATAATGATTGAAATTACCTGTTGACTATCCAAACAAGATGTTATAGTCAGTTTTTTTCGTGAGTAGTGAGTCCAGATTTCAACTGTTCAAGGCCAACTTTAATGATACACAAGACCCAGTGATATCTGCATGCACACACGCTTGCATGTCTTAATTAAGCGGGCATATGTAAAGCAAAAACATGTAGCTAGCTAGTAGGCAAAAACAGAGAATTTGTAGTACAAGACAGTGTGACTCACCGGAAGTTGTAAGGAAGTAGTATATCTTCATTGTATTTGAGGCGCTCAAGAACTCTAGCATGTTGTCCTCACGTCCTTTTGATAACGTGGATTTAGATTCCATGTGTATTCATTAACGGTGTTTGGGTCAATGAACCCGATGCCAAAGCGCCCACCTTTTCTCATTTCATATATCTTCATCCTGCATATAATACCACGTAAAAGAATATAGTGAGGATAATTACAGGTAATGATTGATCAAAAGGATCAAGATAGCTAGCTTGAGAGTTAAATTACAGAAAAAATCACTTACGAGATAATAGCAATCGACGATAGCTTTGTCGAAAGCGCCTCGATTGTATAACTGAAACAGTTCGAATACTCAACGGACAAAGCTTTCTCATGGAAGTAATGCTCCTCCTTGACATTCACCATGAAGGACACTCGATCGGAAATCTTGGTAATGTTCATGTACCATTGATGCAATTCATACATTCTCGCTGGGAGGTTCTTGACCTTGTCCGGATGGACCAAAGGTTGGCCCCGGACATATTTCCGTTTTATTTCATCCTCTCTAAGCACGTGCATGGGCTCGATCTCGAGGAGTTGTCCAACAGTGATTTTGAGAACTTCAGCCTGCATTATATGGTCCTCCGTTATTACCACATTGCCCACCTCAGAACGTAAACTGTTTGCCCACAATAATATTGGGCAGCCACAGATGTCACGTGTTGTTGGCACAACAAGCGAGGGATCGATTGCGCCGCCTGTTCTCCCAGCTGTGGAATGGTTTTCCCGCATTTTTTGACAGCTGCTTCTTGTTTGCTCGATCCCGAGCTCGCCTCCTTACGTAGACGTGCTCGATTTAACTTCCTAATGTGGCGCTGATACTCTGTGTCAACAGGCTTGGGAGCTGGTGGTTGAGCCATACGAATGAAGTGGTCAATCGTTTCCTTAGGCACTTTCTCCCTTGGCGGCGGTGGCGGTTTCGGTGCAAAATGGGCTTCCACCTCGGACTTCGATATGGCTGCGATTTCCTCCTCGGACCTGTCACAAGACCTCTGCGGAAGAGGCGTGAGGCTTGGACCATATTTATATCGCTTGCCTCTGCCTGTACTTCCTGTACTACCTCGATTGCACTGCCACGCACCATAGCTGCGGGTGTCTCTTCCGCGATTGCCGAGGCGGCGGAGACGCCGGCCGACGAGGCTGAGTTGGACGAGGAGGAGGGCCACCAAGATGTGCCGGACTTGGAGGAGGAGGGCCTGAGGTTGTGCCGGACTTGGAGGAGGAGTGGACGTATGACGCTGTGGCGGACTTGGAGGAGGAGGAGTGGCCTGACACTTTGCCGGACTTGGAGGAGGAGTGGCCTGACACTTTGCCGGACTTGGTGGACTTGCAGGAGCGGGAGACTGCTGACTCGGTGGCGCACTTCGACGAGGAGTCAGATGTGGCCTTCGAAAGATGATGCAATCCTTTTTCCATAGGATGATACGATGGTTGGCGTCTCCGAGAAAGCGCTCGTCCTCACCTCCAGGAATGTCAAGCTCTAGCCCCGAATATGGCTGCACCACCTCGTCAACCATGACACGAGCATAGCCCTCTGGAATCGGGATGCAATGGTAGGTTGCTTTGGGGGTAACTGGAAAAGCTTCTCCGTCCGCCACCTTCATGGATATGTTCTTCATTTTGACGTAGCTCGTAGCTAGTGTTCTCCGTGATGTCATCCACGGGTATCTACCCAGCATTGCATCGTCTGGGCGGAACCCACGCTGCTTCTCTCGCATGGATGGGGCGGTGCTATCCAATGCTGGATCATCCGCTAGCTGCTGCAGCTGCTGAGACCCCCTTTGCTGGCTAAGTGAGTCGATCTGCTCCTGCTGCCGCTGGAATTTGACCGCCAATTCCGCTTGACTTGCTTCTAGGCCTTGAAGGCGTTCATAGTCCCGCTTCCTCTGCTCCTCCTCCATCTTCCTCTTCTTCTCCTCCGCATCTTCTTTCTCGCATGGGTTCTGTAGTCATTGTTCCAGTCTGAAACCCTCATACCACGGAATAGCGCCTTTGCCTCGTGTTCTTCCCGGTGTTCAGGATTTCCTGTGGCACGCGAAGCTCGTCGTTTCTCGCTGGGCTGGAACACCCCGTCGCGCCTCTTCTATTGCAACAAGTATCGCATCGTCGGCTCCCTTCAGACTTGCCTCGTCAAACATTGCTCTCTTCGGATCCAACGCCCCCTATGCGATAGAACCAAGTCCCGACCTGGGGCCAGCTCTTAGTAACCGGAGTGGCACTTGCATCCTCCATCTCTTTCTCGACTTATCCCACTTAGGCATTGCCACCGATAGCCACCGCCCCAGCTTATGGAACTTATCCTTTTTTCGCATTCTTCTTGTTTATTCTCGATCGCTCCTTAGCTAATTCTGAATCCTTGAATTTCACGAAATCGTCCCAATGAGCACGTTGGTTCTCTAGTGTTCCCTCGAATCGGAGTCTTCCTTCCTCCCTTGGCGCATTTGTCCCATTCACGATTCTTGTGGTTCTTGAATGCAACCGCCATCTTCCTAAGAGCAGCGCCCTTGACTTTCTGCACATCTGCTTCGTGAAATGATCGGTAGGGTGAAATGTTCCATGAGAGTATCCAAAGCAGATCTTTTGATTCTTGTCGACATAAGTAACATCCGGACGTGGAGCAGCGCCCCTTTGCCTTTTTGTCCTTTGTCTTTGCTGGCTCTTCCATTCTTGAAGGAGATCGAGTTGGTCCTTCACAAGAACTCCGTGACCGACGAATGAACTTGTCCGCAATCTTCTTAGGCGCTAATGGTTCGCCATTAGGTCGATGCCTCGATATTGTACTTTACGCCTCCTTCAACTTTTTTTTGGGCCTCGCTTCGTCCTTTTGCCTCAAGATTTGCTCGACCGGATGGCTGAAAGAAGAAAGATCGATTCGTTAATATATCTTCAAGTCATTTAAAACATGTGATGATCACCGAAACCTGCTTATATAAATATATATACCTCGCCGGTCTTTGTTGTTTCAGGATCAACATGTTCTTCGTCATCGCCATAATCGTAGTTCATGACTTCATCAATTCGATCGTCGCGATCGAATATCATATCACCCTCTCCGTGTTGTTTAGAAATTCGAGCCGCCATAATCTTCTTCATTCTGATTATCATCCGCCCGCAGATCATATCTAACATGGTCTGTTCTCCTCTCTCGTCGGTATTGTCCGCCATAGCTTTTATTTAACTAATTCAAAAGAAATATAAAACAATTTAGTATTCAAATTACATCGCCTCGAATAATAGATATAATCTCAATACTTTGTCTAGAATAATAGATACAATCTGGAATACATCGCCTCAATAATATATAATATTGAATAGTACATCGGCTAGCTAATTAAAGATCGAATACTACTGAAGAATCTAGGACACTCGTGGTTCTGCGTCATGGGCGGTGGACAACCAAAGAGAAGGAACCTCACAGATCATAGCTGATGTGAGATCCTCAAGATACTGCCAGTATTGGAGAACCTGCCGCCTCTAACGCAACCATGTAGCGATGGACGTGCTCGCCCTCCTCCCCGACACGGCGACGCATTCCTCCGGCGGGGCCGGGTCCCTCCGCACCGAGACTGGCCCACGCGAACGCCACCAAACGAGATCAGGGTCGACGACGGGACCCGGGCCGGTTCTCATCAAGCAGCGCGCCTCTAGGCAGTACCTCCCAAAGTGCCAGCCAAGGAGCCCAGTCCCGGACATGGGCGGCTGGACGTCGTCATGACGGGTCGACGACGAGGATGCGGTCCGGCATCGCCGATAACAAATACTAGCTATATGCCCAAAAAAATAATATTTTTTAATGATTGGATTTTGATAACTAAAATTTATAACATTTCTACTATTTCAAAAATCTATATACTATTTCATACTAATTAAGCATCTAACACTAAAACATAAAAACAATTTCTATACATCCATTAAAAACAGAAAAACAACATTATATTAAAAATTCCATACTAATTAAACACTAATTATATCCATCCAACATGCATTCATACATATATACTAGTGAAAAACAATAATCTAAAAAATCTAAACTAATTAAACATACAAAATCTAAACTAACTAAATATATACGTGTATGTGTGTGTGTGTTCATCACGCTTGTGTGTGTGTATGGGCTCGAGGAGGGGCGGCGCCCATGGTGGCCGCCGGGGGCGAGGGAGAGGGGTTAGAGGGGGAGAGCTCACAGCGGGTCGACGGCGACGGCGCAGGCGACGCCGGGGCAGCGACGGGTCGGGCGTGACGCTGGGGGCGGCGACGCAGGGACGGGCGCGACGGGAAGGGCCCGGGCAGCGACGAGAGACGAGGCGGCGACGGGACGGGACGGGCGGCGACGGGACAGGGGCGTATGCGCAAGGCCGATCGTCAAGGGCGGTTCAATGGAGAAACAAAGGAAGAAACAGAGGGAGAATGAATTTTTTTGAAGTGTTGTATATATAGAAGGCACCTTTAGTACCGGTTGGAGCCACCAACCGGTACTAAAGGTCTGTTTTGGCCAGCCCAAGCAGCGGGAAGCGACCCCCTTTAGTACCGGGTGGTGGCGAAACCTGTATTAGGTCCCTTTAGTACCGGTTTGTTCCACGACCCGGTACTAAAGGGGGTGTGCTGGCGCAGGTGCGGTGCGGCAAGTTTAGTCCCACCTCGCTAGCCGAGGGGCGACCGCACTGGTTTATAAACCCCCGTGCGGTCGCTCTCTCGAGGTCCTCTCCAAAGCAGGCCTACTGGGCCTACGTGTTCTTTGCTGCCCTGTTGGCCCACTTGGCCTTTGCGGGCCTGCATCCTGGCCCAACAACAGGTTGGGTTTCTAGTCGTATGCAGGCCGCCACGGCCTAGTAGGCGGGTATTTTTTGCTTTATTTATTTTTCTGTTGTTTTTTGTGTATTTAGAGTTTCTTTGTGAATATTTTTGCTTTAGGTACAAATAATTACAAACTTTCGTTAGTGCCCGTAGTTTTCAAATTTGAATAGTTTAAATTTTGAATTATTTGAAATTAGTGTGAATCACTAGTTTGTGAATAATTTAACTTTAAAAATCAGTAAAGGCATGAAAGAATTTGTTTGCACATAAAATTTCTTCGCTTCAAATGCCAAAACACATAACTACCCTAACTATTACAGAGATTCCTCTCTGGTGTGAAACACGTAAGAAAGTGATGATAGTGAAGCCGATCACATCCCAGATCTTTGGGTGTGAAACTTTTTCTTCGCGTGTGTCCCTTTGCGCCAGAACCATGGAAAATCTTCATCATTTAACGGGATGCTCGGGTCAATATTCACTGTGAATGGAGAAATTTCATCAAACTTTTCATAATCTTCTGACTTGTCTGTCTTGTCATCCACTCCCACGATGTTTCTCTTCCCAGAAAGAACTATGTGCCACTTTGGCTCATCGTACGATGCATTCACTTCCTTATCTTTTCTTTTCCTTGGCTTGGTAGACATTTCCTTCACATAGAAAACCTGTGCCACATCATTGGCTAGGACGAATGGTTTGTCTGCATACGCAAGATTGTTGAGATCCACTGTTGTCATTCCGCATCGGGTCTTCCGTTACCCGCCTCGTGTCATATTGACCCATTTGCACCAAACAAAGGGACCTTTAAACCACGCCGATAGTCAAGTTCCCATATGTCCTGTATATAACCATAATATGTTTCCTTTCCGCCTTGGTTTCTGCATCAAAGCGGACACCACTGTTTTGGTTGGTGCTCTTCTTATCTTGGGCGATCGTGTAAAATGTATTACCATTTATCTCGCACTTTGAAAGTCATTATATTCAAGATGGTAACTGGGACAGCAAGTACAGGTCATCTTCAATAGAGGTGTCATGCATGGTACGTGTTTGCAACCAGCTGGCGAAACTCCTGGTTTGTTCACGGTAATCCAGTCATCGACCGCTCCGGTGTTTGGAGCGTAGAAAATTCTTGTGTTCATCCATATACGGAGCCACCAAGGCGGAATTCTGTAGAACTGTAGTGTGCTTCAGGAGAGAATGTCCGTCCATACATATTATTTGTTCCTCCTAGCGTGTTTTTCCATCCAGTCTGCCCTTATGCCGCGATTCAGAACACCAATCGGCTTAAGGTCAGGAATAAAGTCAATACAAAACTCAATGACCTCCTCATTTTGATGGCCCTTGGAGATGCTTCCTTCTGGCCTAGCACGGTTATGAACATATTTCTTTAAGACTCCATGAACCTCTCAAAGGGGAACATATTGTGTAGAAATACAGGACCCAAAACGTTAATCTCTTCAAGATAGGTGAACTAGGACATGCGCCATGATGTTGAAGAAGGATGGTGGGAACACCAACTCGAAATCGACAAGACATTGCACCAAATCATTCTCAGAACCTTGGTATGATTTCTGAGCGACACCTTCGAGAGATTGCATTGAGAAATGCACATAGCTTCACAATGGCTAATCGAACGTTTTCCGTAGAAGCCCCTCAATGCAACCGAAGCAGTTGCGCCATAATCACGTGGCAGTCATGAGACTTTAGGTTCGGAACTTTTTCTCTGCCATGTTTATTATTCCCTTTATATTCGATTTAGAAGCCGACGGTACCTTAATATCGAGCAGGCATTCAAAGAAGATTTCCTTCTCTTATTTGGTAAGAGCGTAGCTTGCATGACCTCGATATATGCTGTCTTCTCCGTGCATACGTTGTTGGTCCTCCCGTGCCTCGTGTGTATCTTTTGTCTTCCCATACACGCCCAAGAAGCCAAGCAGGGTCACGCAAAGATTCTTCGTCACGTGCATCACGTCGATTGCGGAGTGGACCTCTAGGTCTTTCCAATATGGCAGGTCCCAAAATATAGATTTCTTCTTCCACATGGGTGCGCGTCCGTCAGCGTCCTTTGGAACAGGTTGTCCGCCAGACCCTTTCCAAATATCACCTTCAAATCCTTGACCATATCATGTACATCAGCACCAAGACGGTGGCGAGGCTTCGTCCGTGATCCGCCTCACCTTTGAAATGCTTTCCTTTCTTTCTTATGGGATGCCTTCGGAAGAAATCGACGATGTCCTGTGTACACATTCTTCATACAACTATTCAAATATATATCGCTTCGGTATCATCCAAACAGTGCGTGCATCCGCGGTATCCCTTGTTTGTCTGTCCCGAAGGTTACCGAGAGCAGGCCAATCATTGATGGTCACGAACAGCAACGCCTTTAGGTCAAATTCTTCCCCATGTGCTCATCCCACGACGCACACCTGTTCCATTCCACAGCTTGTAAGAGTTCTTCAACTAATGGCCTTAGGTACACATCAATGTCGTTGCCGGGTTGCTTAGGGCCTTGGATGAGCACCGCATCATAATGAACTTCCGCTTCATGCACAACCAAGGAGGAAGGTTATACAAACATAGAGTCACAGGCCAGGTGCTATGGTTGCTGCTCGCTCCCCAAAAGGATTAATGCCATCTGCGCTTAGACCAAACCATACGCTCCTTGCGCCATCTGCAAACTCCTTCCGCATTTCTTTCGATTTTTCTCCACTGCGACCCATCAGCTCGTACTCTCAACTTTCCGCCTTTCTTACGGTCTTCTTCGTGCCATCGCACGCTTTGGCATGCTCTTTGTTTTGGAACAACGTTTCAACCGTGGTATTATAGGAGAATACCACATCACCTTGGCAGGAATCTTCTTCTGGGCGCCGCCTCGACATCACCATGCTCATCGCGGCTGATCTTATAGCGCAATGCACCACATACCGGCAAGCGCTCAAATCCTCGTGACTCACCGCGGTAGAGGATGCAATCATTAGGGCATGCATGTATCTTCCGCACCTCTAACCCTAGAAGGCAGACAGCCTTTTTGCTTCAGATGTACTCTCGGCAATTCGTTGTCCTTTGAAGCATATCCTTTATCATTACCAAGAACTTTCCAAATCCCTTGTCGATACACCATTCTCTGCCTTCCATTGCAGCAATTCCAGGTGTGGTGCCCAGCTTTTTCTTGTCACCTCACGCAATTGGTACAACAATTTTTTGTGATCCTCTAACATGCGCCACAACTTCTTCTTCTCCAAATCACTTGCGCAGTTTCTCTTTGCATCGGCAATGGTCCGACCTAGATCATCAACGGGCTCATCCGATGCCTCTTCTTCAG